>VSMD01034649.1:0-58140 GCA_008750895.1 Mirza zaza
GCCTGTAATCCTAGCTCTCTGGGAGGCCGAGGTGGGCGGATCATTTGAGCTCAGGAGTTCGAGACCAGCCTGAGCAAGAGAGAGACCCCATCTCTAGTATAAACTGGAAAGAAATTAATTGGCCAACTAATATATATAGAAAAAAAAATTAGCCGGGCATGGTGGCGCATGCCTGTAGTCCCAGTTGCTTGGGAGGCTGAGGCAGCAGGATTGCTTGAGCCCAGGAGTTTGAGGTTGCTGTGAGCTAGGCTGACGCCATGGCACTCACTCTAGCCTGGGCAATAAAGTGAGACTCTGTCTCAAAAAAAAAAAAAAAGAGAGCTCCTGGGGACCTGCTGCTGCCGTGGCCTGGACCCTCCCCAAGCTCGGGCGGCATTTCTGCAGTGACGCTGTCCGTGGGGGAGGAGCCCGCAGCCACCTTGGTCTTGAGAGAGGCTCGGTGCTGTGTATGGGGTCCAGCTAAAGGCGGCTGGGCCGGGCAGGCCGGGGCTCGGGCTGCTGCTCCCAGAACCCCAGACCGCCTCCTGCTTTCGCTTCAGCAGGAGGGAAGAGATCGCAGAGTTCCCCCGAGAGCTCAGATCCCAGCCTCTCCAGGAAGCTGACCGCGGGGTGTTTTTCCTGGAACACGCCCCCACCACACTCCTCTCCTGCTCACCCTTCCCCGTGATCCGGATTTTCCCATCACGAACCCCAAGCCAGGGAAGAAATATATCCTCCCCAGAAGGCAGGCCACAGTGGAGGTGTGGTCAGGCTCTACACAGCCTGGTGCGTCTCAGGCATACCACGGAGAGGCCACGAGGGTGCCACAAAACCACCGCCGGGGTCCAGGCTCCACCTGCCCCTCCAGCCAGAGATGTTGTGTTTCTCCTCACGTACGGCGTGGGCTTCCGGGTGGGACTTTTTCAGCCAGCTCGAATGCCGACACCTGGGACCCGGGCTCCCGTCTGGGGTCAGCCCCACCCGGGCGAGCTGGCCGGTGTCGCTCCTGGGGGCACCCGCGGCCCCTCCCCAGGTGTCCAGACACCTGGGTGCATGGCGGCTCCATGACGCATGAGTCACGGCGACTGGTGGGTGTCCGGGAGCCAGGCAGCAGGTTAGTGAAGTGCTGTGGGCGGCCGCCGGCTGGGCCACACCTGCCCGGTGCCCGCCAGACCCCAGGAACCCAGATTGATGTAAAAGGTGACAGAGGTGGAAAGAACTTCCTTTCGGAGACAGGTCCCGAGTGGGAGAAGGACGCTGAGTGGACCGGTCCGTCCATTTGCCCCACACACGCACCGGGCTCTGTCCTGGCCCAGCCGCGCGGCTGGCGGCCCCGGGCTGCTCCATCCCTATCAGCCACACTTTCCTCGGCTGCCCCACTGCTAGCCCCTCACGCCTGCCACGGCGAAGCTTGCTGGGACAGGGCAGGGATAGCAGGGACGATCCAAACAACCGGCGTCCGGCCTTGTGAGGGTCCCGCACTCGGCCCACCTGAAGCCACGTCTGAGGGCCCCGCTGTTTGCAGGGCTCTGAGGGGAGACGTCCCCCAGGGTGGAGTCTGGGGTGCCAGCGGGAAGCCCGGGTCCCTCTCTGGCGCCCTCACAGCGTGTGTCTGGCAGCGGCCTCTCAGAGCAGCCCGGGGATGCCCCGAGACCACGGGCCAGGAGCCAACCCCGTTCCCGCCCCTTCCGCAGTGTGGCCAGGACCCCGCTGGGCGTGACAGCTCGGGAGAGGAGATGCCCTGGACAGCCCACCTGCAGGGCAGCCGCACAGACGACCTCGTGGGCCATGTGTCTGCCACACACAACAGGCCGGTGGGGTGGCTCAGGCCTGTAACCCCTGCACTTTGGGAGGCCGTGGCAGGAGGATCGCTGGAGGCCGGGAGTCAGAAGCTGCAGTGAGCTGTGACCGTGCCACTGCTCCCCGCCTGGGTGATGGAGAGAGACCCTGTGTCCACAACAAGACAAAACAAGACATCATGGGCGACACCAGAAAGGCAGAGCCTGGAGGGCGTACGGGAGAGCGAGCCGGAAAACCTCCTGGCCCACAGACCAAGGAAACACTGTGGAGAGGAAAACGTCTCCCCTGGGGAGTCACAACGAGCCACGGGACGTGCCACCTAAATCCACACCCCCAGGGCGTCTGCAAAGCCCGTCTAAGATGTTGGTTGAAAGTGGCCTGCACTGGCATTTTCCCGAGACACCCAAGGAAGTAACGCGTCCATCCTCTGTCTGGGGAAACACACCCCCGCCCCAGGCCTCTCTCATAGGCCTTCCAAAAACAAAATTCCAGGGAAACCGAGTAGCTCCCAACACAAAATCCCTGAACACGCAGAGCGAGGCCAGGCAAGCAGGAGGCGGGAGTGTGGGGAGGCTCGGGGATGCAGGCACCGGCCGGGCCGCGGAAACCTGCTCACTGCACTTCCAGACACAGGAGGAGACTGGAAAATTAGTAAGGAATGGGCAGATCCAGGAACAAACCTAACTTTGGGAAATACGAAACTAATAATAATCGAGATTTAAAAGTCAACGGATGGGTTTCTCATCAGACTGGACATGAGGGAGGAGCCAGTTTAGAACACACAGAGCGCCGGGGGCAGGGAGGACCAGGGTGCGGCCTGCGGGCTGGGGAGGCTGAGACAGGAGCCTGGGGAACCAGGGAGAACTGACTTCGAAAACGGGGCGGAGCCGCCTGTCCCCCAACCCCGACTCAAAAGAGATGAGCCCCAGTCAGCCCTAAATACCGTTCAGATAATATAGCAGAGTCGTAGTCATAAATACAACCCCGGTGGTAGCGGAAGGAGGATTTTGGTCACAAATTACAACTCAGGCGCTGGGGAAATAAAGGTTCAGGTCGTGATGGTAACCGGGGTGGCAGAGAACGAAGACGTGGATCAAATACAGTTCACATGACCGAGGAAGAAGCTTTCCAACCGTAAACGACGGTGTCAGAAGTAAATGCCTCACGTGGTGAAGCAACGTCTCAGTCGTAAGTGACAACTGAGACGTGGCGGGCGAGGCTTTCCAGTCGCAAGCAATGAGACGGGTGGTAAGCGAAGGAAACGTTTTGGCCATAAGTGAACGACTCAGGTCACAGAGAAAGAAGGCTCCTAAATAAAGGACAGATCAGGCTCCCAGTCCTAAATGACAATTCACTCAATAGTGAAATAAATGCTTTAGTCATGAGTATTAGTGGTAGCCACGTAGCAGAGAAAGAGCCATTTCTAGCAGGGGAGAAAGAAAGGAAAACGCACGGCATGGGGGCACGTGGCTTCCAGTCATAAGTAACTTACACCATAGAGAAAAAGAATTTCTGTCAAAAATAAATGATAGCTCGAGCGATAGAAAAAAGGTTTTTGATCATTAAATAATACACAAATGAAGAGAAAGGATGATCCAGGCGTCATAAATGATAATTCATGTAACAGAGGAAAAGTGTTCAGTCATAAATGGTGAATCAAGCGATAGAGTTTTCCAATCACAAATGATAAATCAGGTGACAGAAAGGACGCTGGCAGTCATAACTGACAATTCAGGTGACAGAGAAAGAAAGTTTCTGGTGATAATAACTCAGGCAAAGGAGAAAAAATGGTTTTGAGTCATAAATGCTGACTTTGGTGGTAGAAGAAAAAGGTCTCCATTTATAAATGACAACTGAGGTGATTGAAACCACAGATTGGTAGATTTGGTAGATTAAGAACGTTTTCCAGTCATAACTGATAATTCAGGCAATGAGAAGAAAGGTTTCCAGTCATAACTGATAACTGAGATGACTGAAAAAGAAGGTTTGAGTCAAGAATGAAAACTAGATGCTGGAGAAAGAAGTTTTCCAGTCAAAGGTGTAATTCAGGTGATGGAGAAGGAAAGGTTTAGTCATGAAGGGTACGTAGGTGACAGGAACAAGGTGTCCAGTCACGAACAAACGTAACTCAGGTGTCAGAGACAGATGCTTCAGTCATAAACAACTCGGGTGGTGCGGAGAGAAGCCTCCCTCATGAACAAGTAACCTGAAGACAGAGAAAGAAGGTTTTTGGCCATAAATGATAACTCAGGTGACAGAGAAAGTTATCACTCCTACGTGATAACTAAGTTGATAGAAAAGGAACGCTTCCAGTCATAAATAATAATTTATGATAATTATAGATTTATAAAAGTGAAAAGTATGTTTCATAGTTAACTTAGGTGATAGAGAAAAGTTTTAGTCATAACTAAGTGGTAAGTGATGTAGAGGCCAGGCACGGTGGCTCTCGTTTGTAATCCTACCACATTGGGAGGCTGAGGTGGGAGGATCACTTGAGGTCAGCAGTTGGATGCCTGCCTGGGCAACATAGCAAGACCCCATCTCTACAAAAAACATAACGAAAATTAGCCAGGTGTGGTGGCATGCACTTCTAGTCCCAGCTACTTGGGAGGCTGAGACAGGAGGATCGCTTGAGGCCGGGGTTGGGAATTGCAGTGAGTTCTGATCATGCCACTGCACTCCAGCCTGAGCACTCCTATCTCAAATAAATAAAATAAATAAATAGACAGTAACTTAGGAGATAAAGTTTTCCAGTCATAAATGATAAGTCATGAGGAAGAGAAAGAAAGGTTTCCATTTATAAATGATAATTTGGGTGATAGAAAGAAGTTTTCTAGTCACAAATGCTAGCTGGTAGACAAATGTTTTCAGTCATGAATGATAACTCAGATACTTGAGAAACAAAGGTTTTAGTAAAAAAATAACTCAAGTGAGAAAGAACGACTCCAGTAATTAATGACAACTCTAGTGATAGACATAAAAAGGTTTTAGTCATAAATGATAATTCAGGTGCTAGAGAAAAATGGTTTCTGGCAACAAATGATAACTGATATTACAGAGATCGAAGGTTTCCAGTCATAAATACCTCAGGTGATTGAGATATAAGTTCCAGTCATAAATCATAAATCAAGTGACAGAGAAAAAAATGTTTCCTGTCATAAAAGATAACCCAGTTATCAGAGAAAAAAATGTATTTATCATAAAAAATAACTCAGGTGATAAAGAATGTTTCACATCACAAAAGATAATTCCCCTGACAGAGAAAGGGGGCGTCACGATATATAATGATAACCCAGGTGACAGAGAAGGATGGTAAAAGATAACTCAGATGGTGGAGAAAAAGAGGTTTCCACTAACGAATGACAGCTCAAGTGACAGAAAAGTAGAGTTTCCTATCATAAATCATAACTCAGGTGACAGAGAAAGTGTTAAACGATAATTTAAGGTAACTGAGAAAGAAGTATTCAGTCGTAAGTGATAACTCAGGTGTGGAGAATGGAAGGTTTAGTTGTAAATTGTAACTAGGTGATAGACAGTGAAAGGTTTTCAGTCAATAAATGATAACTCAGTGACTGAGGAAGAAGATCTCGGGTAATAATGATCTCTCACCTGAGAGGGAAAATGGTTTCCAGTCGGTAGCGATAGTTTAGGGAGGTGCAAGGTTTTCGGCCACGGCAATAGCTCAGGTGATAGAACAACTAAGCTTCCAGTTAGACGTAGTAACTCAGGTGACTGAAAAAGGTTTTCAGTCATGAATAAAAACTCAGGTGATTGATAAAGAAATTTATCAGTCATGAGTGATAGGTGACAGAAAAGCAAAGGTTTCAGTCACAAATCATAATTCAGATGATGAATTTTATATAAAATTATTTATAAATAACGCATATATGCAAAATGTAAGTATATAAAGTTTTCTGTCATACACGAGAACTCAGGTAACAGAAAAAGGTTTCCAGCCATAAATGATAATTAAGGAGGTAGAGAAAGAATGTTTTAGTCATAAACAAATGATCGCCAAGGCCATCGGGAGGGACGGATTCCAGTTTCACGTGATGACAAAGGCGTCAGTCGTAAGCGGAAACTCGGGTGACAGAAAATTGTTTCCAGTCACAAATTACCACTCGAACGACACAGGAGGTTTCCCGTCGTAGATAACTCGAGAGACGGAGGAAGTTAGACTGAGCAGAGAGGGTGACTGCCCTGGGGAGGCTGCAGACGCTGAGAGCGATTCGGCGGGGCCTCCTGCCGTGAGTGCCTCTCACTCACGGTTTGGTTGTGCCGCTTCGCCCTGGTGCAGCTCACGGGGTCCCCACACCAAAGTGGCATGTCGGCCACCGTCACACTGCACACTTCTGTGCTATGACATTTTCAACATCTGCCCCTGCCCCTGCTTTACGGGGGACTTGAAGGCTGCAGGAAGGCAGGAGCCGAGCGCCAGGCAGCCGTGCAGTTGTGCGCGGCCCGGGAGGCCTTCTGCATGCACGTGGCCACCTCCCAGCAGGGCGAGGGGCCATGTGAGTGCCCACAGGTCTCCTGTCTGGGGAACCCTGGGGGTCAGAAAGAGGCAGGTCCCACGTGTCCACTGGGTGGCCAGTCCGTGAGGACCTCTCCCGGGGCTGTCCTGTCCCTAAAACGCTACGCCTTAAGGGACGGAGAGGGGCCCTGGTGACCTGAAGAGGGCAGCAGCCGTTGCCGTGACAGCCGTGGGCCTGGCACCTTCAGGTTTGTGCCTTTGCAGAGGTGCGGGCTGCCTGGGGGTCTGGGTGACATCCTTGTCTGCCTGGCAACACTCCGCCAGCGGGTGCCCAACTTCCCAGAGCCGCACGGCGCCCAGCGCAGCTGCCCTGGGACGGCACCTGCCACCCTGCCCCAAAGGCAGGGACGCCTGTGGGTCGGCTCCACAGGGAGGGGCTCTGTCCTACCTGTGTTGAGAGAGGTGTGAGGGCGTCCCCAAACCACTGGCCAGCCACACAGTGTCTGCAGATTGCCAGTCCCCACATCCTTCCGACTTCTGCACCAGGGGAGGCGGCAGTCTCCCTAACCCTAACGCTCGCCAAACGCCTTGCGCTGGAGACAAGACACTCCTCACTGCGGGCCCCCCCCCCCCCCCCCCCCCCACGCCCCAACGCAGGCATGCCCCGCGTGGGGGCTGGAGAGTCTCTGCCACGGACGCTGTGTCTGGTGCAGCCGGAAAGCAGGCGTGCAGAGGACCCCGTGGTTGGTGTGGCCGTGGTCAGCCGTGGCCCTGTGGGGCAGGGGCAGGACGTCTGAGCGGACAGCCCCAAGGTGGCCCCCCAGACTCCTCCAAACCGCCTGGGCCTGCAGAGGTGCCCCGGGAATTAGGGCTGGGTCCCAGCACAGCCCAGCAGGGGACGTGCCGAGCCCCACGGAGCAGGCAGGACACGGGCTGGGTGGTGGGGGATGAGGTGCTCAGCCAGGCCCCAGGGCAGGAGTTTCCAGGGCCTGAGAGCGGCTGATTGGGGACCTCCCAGCACCGAGTGTGCAACTGGGACTCCACGCTGGCCATCGAGTGGCCGCGGTGTCGGTCGCTGGAGGGCTGAGAGCCAGCGGACAGGGGAGGCCGTGGAGGCCTCAGCACTGCCCCCCGACAGCGTCTGGCACCAGCCCCACGGGCGGGCAGGGTTGCAGCTCTTCTGGGCTCCAGGGGCTGTGGGTCCTACCTGTCTCTGACTTGCCGGCCTGGCCCCTTGGAATCGCAGCGGCCACGGGCTCCCTCAGGCTTGGCCAGACAGCGACCCCCACTGACCCCAGCCCCCATGCCTCTGTGCCGGGTGCGGCCGTGTGGCCAGAGCCCCTCATCCCTGTGTGGCCGCACGTGGGGAGGATGAACGGTCTTTCATCAGGTCCGGCACGGCGCTCCCTGCCCCTCACTCTGCCCTCCATCTACAGAGCCTCCTGGGGACGTGTCCCCGCCCTGCAGCCCAGGCAGGACACGTACGTGGAAGGCGGCCACTGAGGAGTGGGCCTCCGGGAGCTGGGAGGTGCCAGCTGCACCTAAGCCCCTCACAGACGGACATGGGCCCAGAGTGCTGCCAGCCACGGCCCTTCGTGGGCAGGGTGGCCCCCCGATCCACACTGGCCACAGCTGCAGTGTGGGGCCTGCACCCCAGGAGTGTCCAACGCTGGGCGCCTATCTCCCAGCCGCCTGCAGTCACCTGTGGGAGGTGGCCGAGGACCACACCGGCCTCTCCTGTGCTCCCTCACCAAGCTCCTGTTGCCACTGACCCATGGCGGTGCCACCCATGAACTGGGTGACGCTGGTGCCCAGGTGCCACGTGCCCTGTTTGGGGGGCCCAGGCAGCTGCAACCCCCTCCTCACACCGCCTGTGTCCCCATGGCCTCCTGCTCCCCTGCAGATATGCATGCGTGTCCAAACACATGCATGCACATGTGCGCACTGGGACACACAAAGCCGTGGGGAGCAGGGACATGGGCGGGCGGGGGGGGGGGGGAGGAGGGCCTCCACTTACCACCCTCCCTGCCTGGGCCTTGCCAGGCGCCTGCCTGTCCTGTTCCGTGGGGTGGTGCCGCCCTCCTGTGGCCGGAGGGCAGAACCACCAGACGCACTTCCCGAGGCTCGGATCTGCGCTGTCTGCACCATGCAGGCTCCTGGTGGCCCTTCTCCTCCTTCCGTCTGGGTACGAGGCACCCCCAAACCTGGGGCGTGCAGTGTCCCCCCACATGCTGACTCTGCAGCTCTCAGACCCCACCTCCATGCCCAGGGGGTGTGGGCACCTCCTCGTCCACCCCATCTGCTCTTTGGCCAGTGTCACTGTCCTGCCCACCGCGGTGGTGCGGGGACCGACTCGGGCCAGGAGGGCCTTGGTGGCCCGAGTGCAGCTTTGCCCCCCATCGTGGGCAGCCATGCGGCTCCTCCCACGATTGCCTGGACATCACGAGGCCACGTGCCCTTGGCAGCTCTGTTCCCGGCACTGGAGGACGTGACCTGGTCACCCCAACCAGTGACCACAGAGAACAGTGGGAGAGGCGCAGATGCCACTGTGCAGGCCACGGAGCCTTGTGATCAGTGTCCCACGGGGGGAGGGTGCAGGCTGGCCTGACCGCAGCGGGAGGCTGAGGGTGGCAGTGTCGAGGCCGCGCCCTGGAAGAACAGGCGTCCGCGCCGTTGCAACGTCAGCTGCGATGCTGGCCCAGGTGTCCTTGTCTGTTGTCACTGATATCCACCACCGATGAGGGCACTTGCAGGAAACTCCTTGGTAGAGGGAACTGGCTTGCACGCGGAAGCGATCACCTCTAATCGCCTCTACTGGAACCAGCTCCCGGGGTCTTCTGTCCCCTCTGCAGTGGGGCCGGCCCAGGACCCCTGCTGGGCCATGGTCCAGAGCCCCTCGCCTGGTCCTGGGGCAGCAGCCCCTGTTCCCCCTGGACAGCACGGATGCAGCTGCCCTGGATGTCAGCGGTCCTGATGGCGCACAGGGCCCGGCAGGTGAGGCTGGGAGGAGCAGAGCGTCCGTGGCCCCCACAGCTAATCCCTCCACGAGACGTGCCTGCGCAGGCAAGCTGGGCAGAGCAGGCCTGGGAGAGGCGAGCCCACCCCGGTGGTGTGCGCAGCTGTAGGCCGGGAGGGTGGTGTGCAGCCGGAGCTACGGGGCCTGGGGTGGGTCCCCTGGTCCCAGCGGCCCTCAGGGAGTGGCCAGAGGCCGTGCTGCCCAGGCAGAGGCCCAGGGCTGGGAGGCACCAGCCTGGCCACCCACCCAGGCCACGCAGAGGCTGCAGGACGCAGCCTACACGGAGCCCTGGGAGGGCCCAAGACGCAGGCGTGCAGGGGGTGAGGGCGCTTCTCCCATTCTTCATGCCCTCTCGGGTGCAGCCCTCTCACTTCTGGGGACTGGGGTGGCCTGGCTGTGGTGACTTTTCCCTAAATAGCCAGATCATAGACTGTGTCAGCCCTGGGAGCCACAAGCTGTCCCAACACTGGTGCAGCTACACTTGCACAAAAGGCCACCACTGAAGACAAGCACGGCTATGTTCCAAAAAACCGCGTGGACACAGGCTCCGTTTTGGAGTTACCTGGACGTCTTGAGGCTGCTCTCTGTCCCCAGATCTGGTTCAGGTCACATGTGGCTGGGGGGCCGTAGGTCGCCCGCCTTGGTGGACCCAATCAGGAAGGTCTCATCCCCTGCCACGGCAGCTGCCCAGGTAACCGAGGTTTCCGTTCCCCAGGACCGTGGGTGGTCCCTCCAATGTGAGGGGTACGATGGCATCCTCCTCCACCCCAAGACACAGAGGAGGAAGCAAGGAGCCCTGGGGCCCTGACCCCGTCCCGCGATTGTGGAAAGGCGCAGTGGCTGGAGTGTGGGCAGGAGCACTTGGTAAGGGCTGACGGGGCCCTCGCTCTGCAGAAAGTCGGGGTTCCAGACACCTCCCGCCACGACATGGGGGCCCGGGGCCCTCCAGGGAGGCTGCTGTGGGCACGGCTGTAGCCACACGACTGGGGTCGAGTCCTGCAGTCGCACGGCCTGGCGAGCTCTCTGGAGGGGAGGCAGAGGTCAGAGTTCAGCAAGGACAAGTTTGCTGGAATTCGGGGTGCACGGTGCCAGAGTGGGAGCCACATGGAGGAGGAGGCTCCGAGGGTCCAGACCAGGACAAAATCCAGGCCAGCGATGGGCCAGGACCCCGTGTGCACGGACACTCCAGGCTGACGTAAGAGGCCTGGCATCTGCGTGGAACCTGCACAATTCTTCCACACACCTCAGATCGCCTCTCGAGTACGTGTGACACCCAGTGCAGTGTGAATGTCACGTAAATATTACTGTACTGTGGTTTTTTAAATTGTTGTTTTGGTTTTTTCCCCAAATGTTTTCAATATTAAGTTGGTTGAGTCCCCCGGTGCGGCAGGACCCAAAGATGCCCACCGCACCTGCGCAGGGCGGGGCCCCCGCGGTCCTGCCAGCCAGAGCGGAGGGGCGGCAGGGAGCAGAGAACCAGCAGGGACACCCAGAGGAAGTGGGCTACACCAGCCCTGGAGGACAAGCTATGCCAGCCCCCCAACAGAAAACAAGTCTCAGATCCACACGTGACCACGCTGCCTGCTGGAATTGAGCTGCACCCTATGGGAAGAAGATGTGCTCTAGCTCTCAACAGCAAACAGCGCACCGTGTCTGCCGCCCAGGAAGACGTTACTAGGTAAGTGAAGTAGCAAACCTGACCTATAAACCGGAAAGAAAATCAATCAATAGAAACAACCAGAACTATAAGATGAAATGAGAATACAAGGGGTTTGTAGAAACACTCATCGTGCTCAAGGATGGAAAGGAAAACAGGAACATGAGTAAAAGGAAGAACTTTCCGGAAGTGGAAAGGAAAGTGGGCAAAATGGACATCTGGCTGGGTGGAGCTGACAGCACACGTGCATTGCAGGGAAGAGACCGGCAAACGCGAAAGCAGGAATGTGAAGTATCCTCACTGCTGTGAGGGCAGAACTGAGCGTGAACGGGCAGAGCTCCAGTGACCCTGTGACGGTGCAAGTGGTGTGACTCGCTGGTCACCTGACCCAGCAGGATGAGGAAGGGACAGAGCGCGCACAGGACAAGTCACGGTTGAATATCTCCCAATTTGATGAAACTTACGAACCTACAGGCTCAGGAAGCCCCACAAACTCCAAGCACCCTTAAACACACACAGACGCACACTTGGGCCAGGCCAGCGAACTCCAACATGCCAGCGCCCAACACGCCACCATGGCAGCAGAAGCAGAACACATGAAATGGCAGGGTTACCACCTGTCTGTTCGTTGATCGACTTTACATAACGAGCAAATCAAACAGCACCACTCAGAAGACCTGAGCTGTTTCTGACCAGGCAGCTCCTCCAGGCACGGGGTGGGCTCGACTGCCCGGCCCGGCTGCGAGTGGTGCCAGAGCTGGGGCCGCTCCCACACTCGGCCCCCACCCCTGCGGGACTTCTGCACGCGCTATCCGCAGTCACTGCCCACCACGCTCCCGTCTCCCACGGGGCGTCAGCACACGCCTGCCCACCAGCGCCGCCCGGCTAGTCCAACGCCGGGACGTCTCAAGCGCCTGTGAGCACAGGGGCCTCCTTCCTGGCGGATCCAAACTCACTCCTGGAGGGTGAGGTTGGGTCACGCTCACTATGAGAAGAAGACCTTTTCCCCGACTGGGCATGGCTGCGCCCCCGCCAGCACCCCGCGTGGTCTCAGGCCGCGAGCCCAGCTCTGCTCCTCGGCAGGCGCAGGCCCAATTCTGCCCCTGGAGCGAAGGCCCAGCAGACGGCGCAGAGCACACGACAGGCTGAAAGTACCGTGTGGATGCTTTTTAATAAAAGTCAAGACAAGTGGGAGAGACACTTAGAATCAAAACAATAGAAAATTCCTTAAAAAATTGAATGTTTAAAAAGTTCTATAACAAAAGGTAACCCATTTTTCAAAAGGTAGACTTCATTCATGTACAAAGCACTAACATGAAATTTATTCTTACATGAGACCAAACCTTAATGTTCTGTGAAACATGTCAATTACAGATCCATTTATTTTACATTCTGTTAACGTGAATCTCCTTTGAGACGCAAATAACATCACTGAACAAACGGCGCTGGGTCACCCGGACGTGGGGGGCCTGCACTCTCCCCACAAATTGGACCATGTCTGGTCATTTGTTACAGGAGAAGACTTGGCCTAGAATTTTTTTTCTCAGTTTCTGTGACACAGGAATAGGGTTTTCTTACCCATTAAATAGTTTCCAAAACATTTTGCATCAAATCAAACAAGCTGACGCCAGAAAGCACCCGCTGCCTTCTGCGGGGAGTGACGTGCACATGTTTCATGCCGCGATCACCCGCTTATTTAGGCTGACGGCTTCTTTTTTGTTTCTATGACACCTATATTAATGTTCCTTTTTTTAAAAACAAAATTTGTTAGCATTGTGTCCAACTGGGGGAGGGATGGTTATGAACACGCTTAGGTAGTTCTTTACAAAGAGAAACAAAATCTGAATTATCCTGCAAAAACAGTAAAAGTGACATCTTTGTTATAATTTGTCTTCTAATATGCATTTTAAAGTAATGTAAATATAACACACTTCTTTTAACAAAGCTCGGCCCCTTGGGCTTCTGGCATGCAGATCTGAGCCCCGTTTTGCAGAGGGGCCTTCCCGGGCGGCGGCTGCTCTGAGGAAGGCGACGTCCCTTGCTAGCATGAGTCTCCCGTAGAAAACCACAATGGGGAAGCCCAGGATCAGACGTAAGCTGACAGCTTCTGTCTCTCTTCAAACTGCTTGTCCACTGCCAGAGACAGGGCCTGGAGGAACCCCTCTATGGTGACGGTGGGGGCCTGGGGGACACACAGGCATCACTGGGGAGCCCACCCTTGGGGGCAGCTGGCAGCAACACCCCAGCATGGCACCGACGGCGTGGCAGGGAGCACAGGGCCACACACGCCCAGGGCACTACGCACCCTTTACTGCAGAAAGGCACACGAGGTGGGCTGCCCAACACCGTGTCCCACAGGTGAGCAGCGGAGCCAGCCGCCAACACGGCGAGAAGAGAAGCTGCTGGGAACAGACCCTGGAGGCCCCTCAAAGGGCCCGCCCTATGCCTGGGGCTCTGCAGACCCCAGGATGCCCTGGCCGATAACCAGAGAAGTGACACGGCCCAGTGCCCTGAGTTGTCACCTCCCTGCAGCTGAAGGCTCCCACTCATGGTCCGTGGTCAGCTGGGTCCTCAGCGCCGAGCGCCACGCCAAGCACAGACACTGCTACTGACCAAAGCAAGGTGGACTCTGAACTGAAAGGAACCGTTTCTAGACGTGCATTTTCTCATCTCGACGTCAGCGTCTGCACTGCCGACACACACAGCCTCGCCCTGACCAGCCGCTGGCGCAGGGGGTCTCCTGGCTGGCGGGTCTGCGGTGGGGCCCAGCACAGCGGGGAGAGCTGTGGCGCCAGGTCGCTGTCGGCTGAGCCCAGACCCAAAGGGCACGAGCCTTTGGCAGGGGCCAGGGAGGGCCTGGGACAGGAGCTGTCAACACCACAGAGGCAGACGTGGGCGTGTTCACAGGTGGGCGGGCAGAGACACGCAGCACGGCCACCACCTTGGCCCTACTGTTCAGGGGCTCCCGTCAGCTGCCCCTGCTGCCCCAGAACGTCACCTTAGGGCTGCCTCAGTGGTACCAGGTGGGACTCCCAGTGGGCGGAGCCCTGAGGACGGTGGGTGGGGGGCGCACAAAGACTCACCTGGACATAAAGTGCGTGAGCCAGGAAGGGCAGCTTCCTCAGGACCCGGCCGCTGAGGCCCTCGCTTTTCCTGTGTGGGGACAGCCGGTTCAGGGGTCGGTTTCAGAGTCACGTGGCTCAGGACTCAGTTTCCTGCTTGTCACGGACTCAGCCTGAGGCTGGCAGAGGCGTCCTGAGAACCCAGGCACAATCTGGGCCTCGGAGGCACCACCTCTCCTTGCGGTCCCCGGCCTTGTCCTCCCTGCATGTCCCTTCGCCCTGCAGCCCCTGCAGTGGGCTTGTCCTCTCCAGCCTCAGCTCCTGCTCCGGGTGTGGCATCCTCCTGCCCCGCAGCACCCCTGACGCCATCTGTGAGACCGCTCTGTGGCTGCCGTCCCCGTGCTCAGGGGTTGCAGTGCCTGCCTGCACACACCAGGCGTGGGCGTCACACCTGGAGTGTAACGCGGTGGGCACATTGTCAGCCAGCACAGGGTCCCCAAGTAGCCAGGCCGGTGCCCGGCTTCAGTGACTGCAGAAGTCTCTGCACTGCTCTCCTCTGTCCCCATCTCAACCAAATTGAACCTCTTCAATGACAAATCCAAATCTTTCCTGTCAGCTTCAGAATAAATCTGAAACTCTGTCCAGAATTCCGTGACCCTCCCCGCTATATCCCCTCCCCCTCCTGCACCAGCCATCTCTGCGCTGCAATCAATCTGCTGTGCAGCCTGAGCACATCGCTCCTGCACCCCTCGATTTTGCTCCAGTCGTACCCAAATTCCACCCTTCAAGGCTCTGCTCCATTCCACCCTCCCTCCCTCCCTCCCTCCACAGAGAAGCCCTTTCCCTGTTGCCAACTCTGAGAACACGGGAGCGTGCTATGGAGGACAGGCCTCAGCACGCATGCCGGCTGTGCTCACACACACACCCAGACACATGCGCGCACACACGCACGTTCACCTCCACGGCGTGTCGAGAGCTCACACCCAGACCCCTCCCTGGGACTTCCCAGCACAAATGTGCATCAGTCTGTACCTGGAGATGTCACTCAGGAGGAGGCTCAGCTTTGACACATTGTTTTCGATGAAGCCAATCATCTCCAGCTCTCGGAGGGTCAGCAGCTGCTGGCGCGGGTATATGATCTGGCACTGGGGGACAGAGGCGCCACGGTCACGAGGATGCCGCACAGAGCACGAGCACAGTCAGCAAGAGGGAGCCGTGTCACGTCTTAGAGACCCGGACGTGACTAGCCCTGACGCACAGCCGCACAAGGGCAACTTGGCCTCTCCTGTGGCTCTGGCCAAAACATCACCTGACTGCACGCCAGGGCTGGAAGGGACCAAGAGGTACCAAACCCAGTCTGTTACTGCGTCAAAATGCAGGTGGGCAGAGCTGAGACTTGGAACCACGACTCCACCTGACTTTCAGAGAAGGGCCTGGTCTGTCTGTGTTTAAGACGAGACTTATTTAGCAGTGTGACACGGAGTCTGGCCGACTGAGGATTGGGGTCCCACAAGTTCACCTGCAGATCAGCTGTCTGGAGTTAGACACTCTCTGACCGTGGCCTTGCTGAACTGTCAGGTCAGGTGGGCACAGTGACCATTACTATGACGGAATTCTAACATGAACGGTTCTGAGAACCCAGGAGAGGAGAAAGAAAATGGCATTCTCTGCACATTGTGGAGGTTTGGTGAAGGTTGTGGGTCAAATTAAGAAACCCAGTCTTTGTTCGGTGTGTTCTGACCGTCCCTTCTGACTTGCTGAGTCATGCTCCACGGGTTCCCTGGGGACCCTGCTCCCCTGCAGCCCCCCTGGGCCCCATCCCTCTCCACCCTCCAGCGAAACCGGATGTCCAGTGAGCGCACGTGAAAATGCCAACTGCAGGCCCTGATGGAGTGGGGGTCCCAGTCACGTGCCGACGTCTGTCAAAACCACGTATCCACCACAACACCCGAACATCCTAATTCTATATAAACTGCCTGGGAAATGCCCCCTGCCCTATGTTCTCAGCTCCCAGAACGAGTCTATACCTCTGAGCTAAAACCTAAAGCTCAGATCCCAGCACAAGCGCAGAGACGGGGCCCTTTGAGTGCTAGAGGTCACGTCAGGGGCACGTGGGGGCCTCCGACGTAGGCGGCTTTCTCGGGGGACGTGCCGTCACACACGGCTCCCTGGTGGCAGTGCTGCACTCAGCTCTCCCTCCAGATCCCGGCACTCGCAAGTGGAAGCCCACAGAGCCTCGCTCCTCCCACCCCACAGAGCAGCCGCAGGCCCAAGTGGTGCCGGCCCAGCGCCCACCTCTGCGGGTTCATGGCTGAGACCAGCTCTGCTGTCCCCAGCCAAGAGAGACTGTGTCACCCTTGTTGAGGACGCTGAGGCCACTGCTCTGTGGTGTCGGGCAGTGGCGACAGGGTGGCTGGGCAATTCACCCCCCACTGGTGGCAACGAGTCCACGACAATCATCACTGTCGGTTTGCTGGGTCACTGACTGAGGCCCCTAAGCTCAAGGCTGTGCGGCTGTTCCCTTGGGAGTCCGTGCAGTCTCTGCCTGCTACACATCCACTTCCAAAGCACACAAACCACAGGGACAACGTGGGTCTCAGCTGCGCTCCCTGACACAGCGCTCCCACTGCCGCCAGAACACGGGAAGTAGAAACATGATCACTTCAGTCAGATGACAGCCCCACGAACCCTTGCAGCCGGTGTGATCTCCCGTGAACTGAGTCAGCTCATTCTTCCTCTTCCCGGCGAAGACGCCCAGCCCAGAGTCTGGGCAGGTCATCCGCCCAACTCACCAACTTCCTAAACGTCAGCACTTCAAATAACGAAAAATGATGAGGACGTTGTGCCAAAAGAGCACAAATATTGAATCAGTGGCCATAATTTGGACCATTAGCTCTACCTGTCAGATACAACAAAACGGCCATTTCAGTTTAAAAAGATGATCGATGCCTGTGCTGAAATGCCTTATTCTATACTAGGAGTGGCTCGGTCTAAGCCACTCAGTTAATCAAGAACACAAAGGAATCTGACCTTCATCAGCTCCTCCAGGCACGAGAGGTAGATTTTGAAGATGGCAGCCACGGAGGGTGGCCCGATGTACTGCTTGATGTCGGCCCTGTCCACGAAAGCCACGTCGATCTTCTCAGTGATGTTGGACGTTGTCAGAATCACCACGTTGGAATGCCTGTGGTGGCCAAGAAGCAAGGACCGTGGTCGCCACGTGTACGCGTGGCTCAATTCTATCCCACTGTACCGGGGTGGGGGTGGCAGGAGGGACGGCAGCCAGGCCTGCTCACAGGACATACAGGGGCACCCAGCCCCGCTCAGCCCACCGTGTCCCACACCAGAGCCACGGCCCAGCACAGGCCTTGCCACGGTCTGGTGACCCCCTAACCTCTGCCCATACCCGACTCTCCTGGCAGCAACAGGACGATGCAAACAGACCCTCCCGGGCCCTTGGCCCAGCTACTCCACTGACTTCCGGAAAGCTCCCCCAGACCCCCACTTGACTCCTTCCCTCACTGCCTTCAGCCTTACAGCAAATCTCGCTTTTGTGCAGGGTCCCGACCGGGCGCCCAGCTCCTGCAGCTCTGCCACCTCCCGCCAACCCTGCCTGGGCATCCCACAGCTCTCGTCACCCCAGACACGTGTGGAGCTGGATTATTCACGTTCGTCTGTTTTCCCTTCTCGCCTCTACACCCCACATAGCCATGGCTGCCCAGTCTGCCGGCCAGTGTTCCAGGGCCCAGCATGCAGGCACAGATGCTCCTGGGAGCACGTCTGGGGGGCTGTGCAGTGGGCACGGCAGAGCTGCCCTCCTGGGCCGGGGGGAGCAGGCAGCGCCATGGCCGGGAACCTCGCAGGTGCCACTCCACCTCGATGCTGGCAAGGGTGGGCAGCCCCCCGCAAGTCAGCAGGGTGAACGGGGACGGGGAGCACGGGGGTCCCCGGGAGAAAGAGCAGGGTGCAGGGGTCGGGTGGGCACACAGGCTGCTCGCCCTGGCACCCACAGGTGGGACTGGGGGGCAAAGGCGCTGCCTGTCGGGAAGGCGAGGAGAAGCGGCAGCCAAACCCAGGGACGCGTGGCAGACAGCCAGTGCCGGAAGGACCTGCGCCCAGAGCTCTAGGACAGTCAAACCCAGGGACGTGGGCGAGAGAAACAGGGCAGCTGCGGCTCCTGCTCCTTCCTGGGCCCTCATAGCCTCACAACTGGTGGGGAGGGAGCTCAAGGTGGCCCCATTTCTGGCTTGCGGGTATGTGGTGGGGCCCCCCGGTGGAACGGGGAACCCTGGAAAGTGGGGAGCGTGTCTGACGCTGGGGGAAAGTGTCCGTACATCCCAGGAACACGGTGCCGAGAGAAGGCCACGCAGGCCCCCGCCCCCCCGGCAGAGGGGGGACGCCAGCGGCAGCAGCTGCGGAGGAGGAAGCAAGCACTCTGTGGACAAGGGCTGCGGTAGGAGCACACGCCAGAACAGGAGGGACCTTCGCCCCTCTGAGGCCTGTCCTCAGGGGTGGAGGATGCACAGGACAGGCATGCCCGAGCGCCCCTGCAGCTGACCCAGGAGACCTGGGAGGGGGGAGACCTGGAGCTGCACAATAGTCACACATCCTTCTGGAACAAACTGCTCCACTGCTTCTGATTTAACATGTAAAGTGACTGTGCGTCAGAGCGTTACCTTTTGATCTGATCGATCTGGGTAAGGACGGCGTTGACCACACGGATGGCATCTGACGGCTCGGCTCCTGCCCTGCAGGCGTTGCGGGCAGCTGTGAGACTCTCCACCTGCGGGGACAGGGACAGAGCAACGGGTCAAAAGGGATGGCACCTGGCACTTCACGGGCAGCCGCAGGGACTAGGCCACTGAGTGAGTGCATGCATGAAGGGTGCACACGTCTGGCCTGAGGTGCAGGGAAGGCCTCGGTGGCGCCAGAGCTCGGCCCGCAGAGTAAGGGAAGGGCAGAGAGGGGCAGGAGCAGGCCACGTCCCATGACACAAGAGGCAACTCAGTCGTGAACTTCCTTTAGTTATGGGTTTAACATCTGCAAACGCCCACCTCGTCAATCAGCACGAACACCAGAGCGTCTTTATCATCAATCAAATCCTGGATCTTCTGGAACATCTTAGTCACCAGCTTGCCACTCTGGAACCAAAACACCCTCTCAGCATCCACTGCCGTGAGCACACAGGCCCCTCCTGGCCTCTGCCCCGGATGCCCCCACCAGCCCACCGTCTCCTGATGGCCCCTCAGAAAACACCCTGGATAGAGAGCAGCCAGGTCAGCACTGAGGTCAGCCTACGCGCTCCCATCCCCACGGGGACCTGTGCCTACACCTGCTCTTCCCAGGGCAGCAAAGCGTGGGTGACTGCGCCCCTCCTCACCCGTCTGTCCCCGCTGACTAGGGACGAGATGGAGCACAGGGGCAAGCCCGCAAATGGGCTGTGGTGCACTCCTGGCCTCCAATGTGCTGCGTCCTGCCTCATCTTGCTAGAAGACGTGCTGACACCAGTGCCTGGGCACAGCCCTCAGAGGGAGGGACATCGCCTTCTCTGGCAGTTCACAGAGGTGACAGAATGCACAGGCACCAATGGCGAGAGCAGCAGGGCCGTCCACTCGAGGAGGCTGGGTCTGTACCCTGAGGCCCAGCGGATACCTCATGACACCCATCAGAGGGCTGGGACAGACCGAGGGAGTCCTGCAGGCCTTAGCTCTGGAACCCTCCTCTGACCACAGGTAGCCCGTCCTTCCCTTTAACATTTTGCCCATTTCCCTCCCGGAGAGAAGCATCTGCCTGACATACAGGACATGTGTTTTCAGCTACATGGTTGGCAATCCAGATGACTGGAACATTTAATACTTACTTCTGAAAACCACTTGGAAAAGAGGCTGTGGCTATTTATTTCTATTAATTGGCCATACCGGTACCTAAGAGGATAGAAGGGGTTAAGAAATTACTGAGCAGTCCTGTCGCGTCCTCGGTGGCAGCCACTCCTGACTCTTCGGGTCATGACATCACTGACAAAGAATAAAGGCACCAAGGTCTGTGTGCTATATAATTATGAAAGACTTAACACAATGCAATCAGTAGTTCTGTACTGTACCAAATTAATTTTCCCATAGCCTTATTTGAGTTAAAAAGTAAAAGCCCTCTCATTATTAAGGTACTTATAACTTATATTTCTACATTTGAAAAGTAGTACCAGTACTAAGATAGCAAACAAAACAAAAGACAGGCATCAAGAGTTTTTAGCAAGAGCCAAACATTTTTTCTTCTTTCCATGAAACCCTAAATGAGGGCACCGTGATTTGTTTTCCAGCACAGACCCCGAGCCTTGGGATGCTCAGAGCCAGAAGTCCACTCAGCACACCCCGCGGATAGAACCGGCAGCAACACTCCTCTGCCCATGCAGGAGGCACCCACAGAGCTGGGCGCTCTCAGCGTGAGACCAAATCAAACAGGAAACGCAGCTGTGGCGAGAGAGGAGCTGACTCCCAGGCCCTCTTTCCAGTTTCTTCCGTCTCAAAAGTCGACAGAAAAATAACAAGTACTTTCAGAAAGCATCACTGGCCTCCCATTTAAACAAAGAGAAAAGGACCATTAATTACTAAGACTGTTTACAGAAGAGAAAGGGGGATAGTCCAATGAAATAAACCAGGTCGAATATTAAACAAAATAAATCATAAAACACTGGCTATTTAATGGAACGAGAAAGAAAGGCTTGCTAAGGATTCTCTTTACCATTTCTAAGCCACAAAACGTATTTCCAGATCTTTTGTACTGGAAAATGTTATTCTACTTCCAGTGTTTCAGGAAACTGACCCCAGAGATCTTTAAAATACAGATGCATTTTGATATGTCACAACAAACACCAAGTTGCTGAACATCACATGAAGGGTTGAAATAGAGCAATTTCCCTTCGAAAATTACTTACATTTTTGAAAAGAAACACAATAGATACATAAAACTAAATCTCATAGGATTCCCTGTAGTGTGAAGTAACAGGTATCAGATTTATTTTCTGCCTTAAATGATGAGAAAACCAGACAACATAAATGAAACAACATCTGGCAAGAATGCTGGACAAGAGACAGTGAAGGACCGTGACCCCGAGAGAAGGGAAAGGAGTGAACCCTACTGCTGCCCTGGCGCTCGGCCTCCCGCCACCTTCCAGCCACAGCCCTGGGGGGCAACCCGAGCAGGGCAGCCCCCGGTGCAGGAGACGGAGAGCAGGGCTCAGGGAGTCGGGGCGGCTGCAGGCTGCAGAGCAGAATTCCAGCGGGGGAGGAGACTCCCCAGAAGACATGCACAGAGGAGTGTATGAGCGGGGAAATTCCACGAGGCCAGCAGAGAGGGACTGCAGATGTGTGAGCTCCCGGCCCACACAGGTTGGGTGGAGCTCAAGCCACAGCCAAAAGTGGGGGCCTCACTGATCACCCCAGGTGTGCACAGGAGACCCCAGAAGGACCACATTCTAGTACTAAGACAAAACTAAACCTAAACCCCTCCCTAACAGTGCTTAAAAACAAAGCTCAAAAGGATCACCCAATCGCAAATAACTGAAATGCCTGTCAGAACAAAGTCCAAGTCATTACAGCAAAACAAGGAAATCTACACACTTCAAATCATAATGTTTGGTATTAAATCAAAAAGGACTTGACATGCCAAGAAGCAAAAACATGTGACCCGTAACCAGAAGAAAAACCAGTCCATAGAAACAGATTCAGAAATGATGAGGATGGAATCAGTAGACACGAATGTTAAAACAGCTATTCTAAATGTGTTCAAGACTTTAATAAGAACACAATGACAGAGAGGAAAAAGAATCAAACAGAACCTTCAGAGAAGAAAAACACGCCGTCAGAAATAAAAATTCCACTAGAAGGAACTGAACACAGATTAGACACTGCAGAAAATCAGTGAACTTGAAGATACAGCAATAGAAACTGTTCAAAATGAAATACAGATATTTTTAACAGCCTGACAGAACTAGACTGACGTTTCTCAGTCACTGACAGCAGGGGACAGAAAGACAGCAAGGCTGCCATGCGCCTGGCCCGACCTCACAGAACACACCCTCCAACAGCAGAAGACATGTCTTTCCAAAGTGCAATTTGCCAAGACATACCATAGCTGGCAGGAAAACGAGACTAAGGCCACACCCTGAGGCCACGCAGAGTACAGAGTGAGGACCTGACTTATACTGAAGGGGAGGAAACACTCATTTGTGCACGAGGATTTAGAACAATAAAAATGGCTTTGTGTGTTATCAGTCCCATTGCCACTGCTCTCCTCTTTCCAATCACCAGATAGATGTTACCTGCTCGAAAGTCTGATGGTCAATTTCTGAGCTAATGCTTTACACAGGGACGTTTTTCCAGTTCCGGGAGGACCTATAACAAGATCCAGGCAAATAAGTCTTTAACTCAGTGCTGTAACAAATCTCCTAATAGTTGCATTATCCACAGGTAATAAAATAAAGAGCAGAGTTAAACCCCATTAACATGCTATTACCACAAATACCCGTTAACTTGGAAAGAAGTCTGCCAGAGTGTTAAATGCAATAAAATATTACCAGTAATATTCTTTTTATTAATTTGGACTCAACTTGTTTGTCCGGTCTTAGCTTCACCCCTGGCCTGGCACTGTCACTTACTGCTTCCTGGCCACCGCCCTGCAGCACTCTGAGCAGGCACTGCATTTTCTAGTCCACGTCTTCACAGACACCTGTCCTCCTCCCCATGTGCTCTGTGACAGCCACTGACCAAGCCACCTCTCAAAGGTCAAGCGCCTTCCCAATAAGCGGAAGAGAGGCATCTGCCCTCCCCAGCCTGAGCACCGCCTGCTGCCACTGCAGGTGGCTAATGTGAGCCAGAAGAGTGGCTGAGGCAAGGGCTCCTCCTGCACGGCTACCGCCCTGAGTGCCCAGGTCACTGGAGGAGGAGGTAGCTCCTCCTGCAGGGCTACCCCCGAAGCCTATGTGACCCGCAGGGAAGGGCGCACGCACCTCACGGAACAGAGACACGTTCAACCCTAGTTCTCTGCAAGTGTTTTCAATAACTGAAGAGGAAATGTACAACTGGTTCAAAACAGAAGATACCGTACTTCACCACAAAAACCGGCCGACTGCCTGTTCTACCGCTGTGGGGACAGTCCCGAGGCCACGCACAGCCCCACGACCTCAGCTGGTGCAGAGGCCAGCACTGCTCCCACGTCTCCTCTGCTGTAAACTGGGTGTTCCCTTGAGTCCATGCAATTCCTTTGTTCCCTTTCCACTCAGTGACACCAAAACAACAACAAAACCCCAAAACACATTCTTTCCTTCTGAGAAGAACCGGGAAGAATTTCTGAGAAGAATTTCTTTAAAGTGTGGCCTTTTTAGTTTACTGCTCACAAAATGAAGCTCTGAGCATACTATAAAGAACATGAGACAGTTCCTGTCCTCAGGAGTTATGCCCTGTTGGGAAGCAAGGCAGAGTTATTTGAATATTGTGTAACACAGCACTCCCCCTTATCCTCAGTTTCACCTTCCAAGGTTTCAGTTACCCGAGGTCACCCACAGCCTCAAAATATTAAACACAAAATTCCAGAGATAATTCATATGTATTAAATAACTGTTATTATAGCATATTATTATAATCGTTCGTATTACCATAAGCTATTGTTGTTCATCTCTTACTGTGCCTAATTTATACATTTAACTTTATCACAAGAAAATCCGTATGGGAAAGAACATACATAGGGTCGGGACTATCCGTGGTTCCAGGTGTCTGTGGAACGTGTTGGAATGTACCCCACAGGTAAGTGGGGGCTACTGAATGAAGGCCCAAGGAACAAACGCCCCAAGTGTTGTGAGCGGGTCAGCTTCACAGAGAATATTCTAGTATTCTAGCTGGCTCCTTCAGAAAACAAACAGCTGCGACTCCTTGCGGGAGCCCAGAGGGCTCCAGGAAAGCTGACTTCACAACTGCTCACGTTGGTCCTGCCTAGTCAGCGACTATGTGTTACCGTGTAGCAGCACCACCCGGTTCCAGGTGATGAGGTTGCTGTTGACATTCTTGTCTGAAAACAGTAAGGTCGTCATCACATAATCAAGGAGCTGATGGGAGAAAAGAATAAAACAGATTAAACGAGAAAAGGTGCCCACAAGGCAAAGGCTCTGATACACATGCCGCTGAAGCTTGAACCCAAATGAGAAGGGGCAAGAGCAAGGGTGCTCTGGAGGGACCACCACCCCCATGCTGGGGGAGCACCCACAGGCTCTCGCGTCAGAGCGCAACAGGACCCATGAGCATCACGAATATGAGAGGAGAAAGAAAAGGACCACCTTTATATAAAATGCCAACATTCAACAAAATTACAAAGGGATTTATCAAGTAACGAGTAAGTCCCCACAGTAGTGGGCAAGTACATGGCGTATTTACTCAAAAATTCACAACAGCCACAATGGTGAGGGCACCCTTGGATGGCTGAGTGACAGTCTCCTAGCACATCCTGCAGCATGGAAGGACTGTGGCCCTGCTCATTTCTCAGAGTTCAGGGCAAGATCAGGACTCGAGATAACTGTCCCCACAGTCTGCTCCCTTCCCTGTTCCCACCAGGGAGGGGCAGAGACTAGCTCCACTCTGGAGCAGTGCTCGTGGGCAGACACCCACCCAGGGCAGGGGTTCCCAAAGCCCGTTTGAACCGAGGAGCTCAGAGGTGCTCAGGCTTCTTCAAATAACAGGGCATTTTGGGGAAAGAGCATAGCAACTTACATGTGACTTGATTTGCACGTCATACACCAGGCTGTCCCAAAGCCCGTGGAACTCAGCTGTGAGAGAATGAAACAAAGACCTAATTTTAGGAAGGCAGGTGTTACACCCCTACTTAGTCTGCCTGCGCCACACGTGCACCCGCTGTTCACATACAGTCAACTAAGACCCTGACTACGGGGAGGTGTCAGTTTTTCAAATTGTCCCTCAAACTTTGATTTTTTTAAACTGAAGGTGTAAAATAAATGCTGGTCACATGAGACTTTCAACAGATAAACAGAGAAAAAGACTTTTTTTCATCTTGTTGTTATGTGTGCTTTAACACAAGCACTAAATCCTCCACTCTCCCCACACGATGACCAAATTCACCCCTGGACTCTGCCTGTCAGAGCCCGATGGCTCTGCTGGGATCCACCTTGTAGCTCCACCTTGTACCCGTTCGAAAAGACAATATGGTCTTACATTGGAACTGTCTACGGTCATCTTTTGTGATAAACTTTCCATTTCATAAGAGATAAAACACCCCAAAATCCTACAGAACAAACGGACAGTCAGAACCCCCTCAGTGGACTGACTTGGCATTCCCCAGGAGCGTGTGATCCTCTGACCTCAGCCTCATTCAGCTGCCCCACGCTGGGCCACCACACCCCGCACCTGAAGGCAGAACCCAGTGATTTGCCGCGATTATGTTTTCTGTCTCTTCCTCCAAATTCTCACTGCTGGGGCCATCTTCATTCAGCTGGAAGATGTGAAATGCAATGGTGCATGCACTCAAATCGATGGGCTATAAGGAGAAGGAGAAACCAAAGAAATCTATGCAAATTTAAAATATCTCACTTTCTAATGCCAACTATACAAATCAGATGCTAAAGTCCAAAAACAAAATTGAACATATATTAAAAACTAGTTCTAGATTAGATGAGGTTATTAGTTCAGATTTAGGATTAGCTTTTTTAAAACGTATACCCATCTTTCTCCCTTAGGGCCCTACATTTATTTTTTTTAAACTTTACTATTTTTTATAATTACAAATTAACGCATGCTTGCTAAGAAATATGCAAACAATATAGATGAAGACTGACCCCTAAATCCAACCCCAGAGATGTTATAGTCTGTAGCACACTTGCAGATTTAGTGAAAAATTGACTTCCACTATATAGTTTTCTAACTTGTGCCTTTCACATTCATTTCAGCTTACAGACATTTTAACAGCAGTAGATAGAAATCTATTTCATTCTTTTTTTTTTTTTTTGAGACAGAGTCTCACTTTATTACCCAGGCTAGAGTGAGTGCCGTGGCGTCAGCCTAGCTCACAGCAACCTCAAACTCCTGGGCTCAAGCAATCCTGCTGCCTCAGCCTCCCAAGTAGCTGGGACTACAGGCATGTGCCACCATGCCCAGCTAATTTTTTCTATATATATTAGTTGGCCAATTAATTTCTTTCTATTTATAGTAGAGATGGGGTCTCGCTCTTGCTTAGGCTGGTCTCGAACTCCTGAGCTCAAATGATCCGCCTACCTCGGCCTCCCAGAGAGCTAGGATTACAGGCGTAAGCCACCGCGCCCGGCCTATTTCATTCTTTTTAATGGCTATTCATATTTGGTGCAGATGTTTGAAATTCCTATGTTCATTAACTAATCTGATTGGCAGACGGAATATTTCAATTCCTTGACTTATTAACAACACGTAATAAACGTTTGTTCATACATATCTACAAAACCGCATAACCGTCTGTTTAAACTCCTACAGTGAATCTGTAGTCAAAGAGGGAATATCAAAGCTTTCCCTGGCAGCCCCAACTCCTCCAGCTAGGCTGTGCCCATCTGTCCTTCCACCAGACCGTCAGGAAGGTCTTCCCGAGACTGGCCAGAGCCATGATGATGGCATCAGCCCTCAGTGTGGATAAGGCTCAGACGTGCTACAAACCCAAGTCCCAGTATACAAATGTGGAGGTCCACCTCATGAGCACAATTTAGTACCAAGCTTATCCTGCAAATTTGGTTCTTTATAAGACAGGAATTGCACAGTTCTAAGTGACGTGTCTTCCTTAAAATATGTTACAGATTGTTTTTCTTTTTTTTTTTAACTTTTTTTTTGTAGAGATGGGGTCTTGCTATGTTGCCCAGGCTGGTCTTGAACTGGCCTCATGTGATCCTCCCTCCTTAGCCCCCCAAAGTGCTGGGATTACAGGTGTGAGGCCTTCAGGTGGTTGTTTTACGAGTGCTAGAATTGCCCTAGGACATCCATTCTCTCACACAAAGTTCCAAACTCCCACATGTGAACTCAGTAAAATGGTGGGTGAGGCAGAGAGAAAGCGGAACAAGATGAGGAACTTCTACCAGGCAAGCCTGTCTCCACACCTCTGCAGCCCTCATACCCCCACTTCCTAAGGTCACACTCTGAGCACTTCATAAGTATTTGTTGAGCGAAAGAATGAGACGAGGCACACAGCCTCCTCAGCGCAGCCCACTGTTCTACAGCGCCGCATCCTAGTTCCTTGTTTCCAGTCTGTCCTGCTACTATACAGAGAGGTGGTGCAGCGGTCCATATCCCTACAACAGGGCCACTTCTAACTACTGGGGCCTGGCTCCTGACAGAGCTTGTGTAGTCTCCCAAACCAACACACACGTGAGCCAGTGTCTGACAATCTGCTATCCCCACAGCAAACAGCAAAATATATCCACGACCCTGACTTTGATTCCAACTAAGGGTTAACTGTCACTTGGCCGCACTAGTAACTTACCTGTGGGTCTTTAACCTTTAATTCTGTGTCAACGATAGACACAGACTGCACGTTTCTCGTCAGAAAAGGTTCATCAAACTCAGTCCACGTGTAATCACCAAAAACAATATTGTGTCTATTGAGCAGCTTCCTCACATTCAGCTTTATGTCTTCTCTTTTTGCAGTGCTGAAAAACAAATAAAAAATGCATAATATCTCAGTTAAAAAACAAGATTTTAAAATTGTTTTTCAAGAACTCAGATCGCACCCAAGAAAGCACAGTGGCTGGGAGGACAGGTGGAGCTGGCCTGTGGTCAGATCCATGCCAGCCTTGCTCAGGTCCCTCCACCAAATGTGTGGCCCATGCCTGGGCTCCCAGGTGGAAAGGGGGTATCAGTGAGATCTCCTGCTACGCTGGGCTGCTGCAGACACTAAATCAGGCAACACATCCAAAGGGTTCAGGGTGACACCTGGCACAGTCAACATCTGATAAATGTTGGCTATTGCTACTATTAATGAAGGAAGAAACTCCACAGCTGTGGGGTCAGGCCTGGAGCTGGCATCGGAACACGCCTCTAAAACCTGTGACTCGTGCTGAGAAAGCCTGAAACTCAGAGCCTGGCAACCAGGGCTTCCCTCAGCCCACCTCACTGCCGTCCTGATACTCAGCTTCCTCCAATGTCACCTGCACAGCGTTGTGCCTCCTTACTGCTGCCCCAGCTCGCTGAGCTGATTCACTAGTCACGT
Organism: Mirza zaza; assembly: GCA_008750895.1. NCBI lineage: Eukaryota > Metazoa > Chordata > Mammalia > Primates > Cheirogaleidae > Mirza > Mirza zaza. Next base: position 28,209 of record VSMD01034649.1, read on the forward strand.
TTTAGGTTCTAACTCAAAGGCTGCCTCCCTGGGAGCCCTCCTGGACTGGCCCCGCAGAGCCGGGCAGGCGATTGGCTGTCCGTCTGCAATCCTTCCCACACCCTCCAATACAGCAGCCACGGTGCACAGTGTGGTTGTGCGCAGGTGTTTGTCAGCTCCGGTGTGGCTACGCCTGTATGTCTCTGGGCCCAGGCACAGTTGTACACGGGTGTCTCCAGGCTGTGGTGGCATCGTGTGTAGGTGTCTCTGAGAATCTGAGGCAGCTATATAGGTGTCTGTGGGCTGGGGTAGGGGTACAGCCCACGGGACCCACAGGAGCCATACCACGACCTGGCTCGAAGTCACAAATGAGTGAATCGCCAAATCCGTGGGGACCCAGGGAAAATGAAAGAATCTGAGAAACTCTGGCTCAAAGTTTTACATCTCACTCAGCTGTCAGCCCAGGATTTACTGCAGCCTAGTTGGGCCCTCCGAGGTACGATAGCTGCGCTGTCCCATCGCCCAAATTCTGCCTCAGGCCGGACTCGGGTCAGTGTCCCACCCCCGGGGTCCTGCGGGGTAAGGCCCTGGCGGGGTAGGGACCGGTCTGTGTGCCCGGGTCAGCGCGGCCGGGTGGGGCCTCCTCAGGCGTGACCTCGGGCGGGTCAGTCGGGGTCGGCCCGGGCCGGCCGGCTCACCTGCCGCCGCGCTGGTGCACCTCCACGTGTACCGCCGGCGCCTCGGCCACGCAGGGCAGCGCCTGCTTCAGGTCGCCCACGGCCTCGTCCATGGCGCCGCCCGGAGCTGCCCCGCAGCGTAGCCGCCGCCGCCTCGCGCCGCCTCCCGCCGCCACCGCCGCCGCCGCCGCCGCCGGCCCCGCCCGCGCTTCGAATCTGCCGCGCGCGGCGCACCGCCCCGTGACCCGGAAGTGCTCGGCGCTAGCCGGACCACTTCCGGCCCCGGTGCCGCCTCGGCTTGCTTCCGGCGCTGCCCGGCGGGCTCAGCGACTTCGGCGCGCAGGTGCGGCGGCCCAGCTAGGGCGGGGGGCGGTGGCAGCCACGCTCCGGCCGGGCTCGCCGCGGCTGCGGGCGGCCTCGGGGGGCTCCCGGCCCCCGCCCCGCGCCCGCCGCCGGCGCCGCCATGGGCAAGAAGCACAAGAAGCACAAGACCGAGTGGCGCTCCTCCTACGAGGGTGAGGCGGCCGCGGCGCTTCCTGAGGCACAGCGGGCGGGGGCCCAGGGACGTGGGGGGGTCCTGGAGGTGGGGACGGGGCTCCAGGGGCGGGGTCCTGAGGTGGGGGCGGGGTCCTGAGGTGGGGGCGGGCCCAGGGACGGGGTCCTGGAGGTGGGGGCGGGGTCCCAGGGACGGGGGCCTGAGGTGGGGACGGGGCTCCAGGGGCGGGGTCCTGAGGTGGGGACGGGGCTCCAGGGGCGGGGTCCTGAGGTGGGGGCGGGGTCCCAGGGACGGGGTCCTGGAGGTGGGGGCGGGGTCCCAGGGACGGGGTCCTGGAGGTGGGGGCGGGGTCCTGCATCGCAGGGTCCTGGGTCCTGGGACGGGGTTGGAGCCCGGGCCGGGGTTGGCAGGAGGGGCTGGGGTTGGCAGGGAGGCCAGGGGAATGTACTGGCCCGGCATCCAGGATTGGGTTCCAGGCTTACTACTACAGGCGACTTTTCCCGCCCTGGAGGAAAGAGCAGAGCATCTCTGCTGGCTTTCCCGCCCAGCTCGGGGAGAAGTTCACTCTGTCTTTTCTTTTTTTCTGCCTTGCATCTGTAGCAGGTAGTCTGTGTCAGGGGTGGACAGCAGGCCTGGGAGTCTTGGGGATGGGAGATCAGGCTCTTGGGTCCCAGGTCCAGTCTTGTTCCTTTCCCTCACTCAGTGATGTGTACAGTGTTCCACACGGCCTCCCTTAGCCAGGCTCAAGTAGTTTGAAAGGGACCTGATGCTCACTTTGGAAGGAGTAGGGAGGAAGGGAGGGCGTAACCCATGCCACTGTGGGCTTGCCCCTCCATCTTTCCCAGAGGACCTTGACAGTCCTCTGCTGTACATCTTCACGAGGCTGGCACATCACCCTCTCGGGCCTTGCTGTTCTCCTGGTGATGCCCATACACTGGACCAGCCCTTCCCACCCCGGTGGCAGGAGCTTGCCCCTAAGCACAGGGTGAAGCTCACAGTCCGTGTCTCTGCAGACTATGCAGACAAGCCCCTGGAGAAGCCACTGAAGCTGGTCCTGAAGGTCGGAGGAAGTGAGGTGACTGAGCTCTCAGGGTCTGGCCACGACTCCAGCTACTATGACGACAGGTCAGATCATGAGCGAGAGAGGCACAAAGAGAAGAAGAAGAAGAAAAAGAAGAAGTCAGAGAAGGAGAAGCATCTTGGTGATGAGGAAAGGAGGAAGCGAAAGGTGAGACAGAGCCAGTGGGTAGTGGCCGCTCAGCTGTTGCACAGCTGGGCCTCAGCCTGTCTGCGTGGCCTGCGGAGTAGGAAGCACCTCAGCTGACCCCTCTTGGGGCATCTTTATGAGGGAGGGAATTGTGGATAAGGAGGGTCTCTGAGGGAGGACTTTTCTCTCGTGGCTTCTTGTTTTCCCTGGAAACTGAGGAGGTGGTTGGGAAGTGTGTTTAGTCGCTGCTGTCCCCAGCCTGGGGTGAGGCCCCCACCATGCCTGCTGCTCTCACTCCCTTGCCTCTACCTCCCAGGAGGAGAAGAAGCGGAAACGAGAGAAGGAGCACTGTGACACAGAGGGTGAGGCCGACGACTTTGATCCTGGGAGAAAGGTGGAGGTGGAGCCGCCCCCGGATCGGCCAGTGCGAGCGTGCCGGACACAGCCAGGCAAGGCTCTGCCCAGTCAGAGACTCTCCCGGTGCTCAGAGCTCCCCGTTGTAAACTGAGGGTCAGCACCACGCCCTCTTGCTGTGGGGAGAAGTGTGGGAAGGAAGAGAACTGGTGTTTTTCTCTGCCAGGGCCACATGCTAGGTGTCCCTGGACATAGGGTTCCGGCCAGCATATTTGAACATCTAGAGCTTGAGCAGGGCTTGTCCAGTTACCACGCGTGATCTTAAGTTTTGCTTTGTTATTTTAACCCATGAGCTAAGTAAGAATGGTTCATACATTTTTAAAGACTTCCAAACGGAAACAAGACCTGTGCCATGAGCCTTTCCATATGTGGCCTATAGAGCCTAGAGTGTTTATTATGTTTTTGTTTAGAGACAGGATCTCACTCTGTCACCTGGGCGGGAGTGCAGTGGTGTGATCATAGCTCATTGCAGCCTCAAACTCCTAGGACTCAAGTGATTCTCCTGCCTCAGCCCCCAAGTGGCTAGGATTGCAGGTGTACATCACCACATTTAGCTAATTTTTAAGTTTTTTTTTTTTGAGATGGGGTCTCACTATGTTGCCAAGGCTGGTTTCAAACTCTGGGCTCAAGCGATTATCCACCTCATCCTCAAAAAGTACTAGAATGATGGCACCAGCCTTAGACTATTTTTTATTTGGCCTTTACAGAAAAGTTTTGCCAACTCTAGATCTAAAAAGTTGGCTTTATCTGCTCTTACTACCCAAAATAGAGCAGCATCAGAAGAATAGCTCCATGATAGTGAGACTCGTAAGATATGCACATGTCAACAAAATGCACACAGTTCCCACTAGGAAGAAGCAACCTAAAGGCCACAATGGTGGGTCTGGAATTGCTTAAAGTGGCCATAGGCTGGGGAGGAAGAAAGTTGGGGGCCTTCAGTGACCTTTCTGCCATGGACGCCATTGTCAGGGATGGAGTTTGGCGAGAATTCCTACCTGACGCTGCTTTCATGCACATGACTCACAGGGATTGGGGCATTTTTACTTAAACGGGGGGGGGTCTCTTCCCGGTGAATTGCTGCATCTGGTGGTTCCCAGACTAGGGAAACTGAGGCAGTTGGGACATGGGACATCAGGGATGGGAGGAGGCCATCAGAGACTATGCTGGCTACATCCACCAAAGGAAAGATCTGGAATGCTCGTGATCCTCTGAGGCTATGGTCTTTTTGCTCTTCAGCAAAAATTTATTTATTTATTTTCTTGAATTTGGGTTTGACCGTGTCCAGTGTGCTGGGGAGCAGGGATATCAGTGCAGTCGTCGTGGGGAGGGGCTGCTGTTTCCTCGCAGCACCCCTGCCCCGCGCTAGTCGGCACAGTAAATGGTAGCACTCGGGGCTCCTGCTGGCACGCTGGTGAATAAAGAAGGCTGGGCACAAAATAAGCAAATCAGTGGCCCTGCCTGCAAAGTTAGTGCAGTCGTTAGCCTAAGCGCCTGTCGAGGCTCTACACGGATGACTCCCCCAGAGTACCTGCAGAGCTAATGATGTGATGGTGCTTCTTCCACATACCTGGGTCACTCTCAAGAGTGTCACTGTCAGGAACCCACCCTTTGAGGCCTACTGTGGGCCGGGGATGTAGTTAACAGCCACAGTCCTCACAAGAACGTGTGTGTGCACCTGCGTCACCGTTTTCCAGGTGAGGACCGTAAACATAACCAGAAGTTGAGGGATTGCAAGTGCAATGACAAACAGTGAATTCAGGATCAACCTCTGTGTCCAGAGCCTTTGTTTTCTCCTTCGTGCCTTGTATAGAGTAGTGGTCTGAGCTGAAAACAACTCGAATACTTGATAGTCTCGTATTGTTGCCCGAAGGACTCTGGGCACTGTAAGAAGCTTTGAGGCTGATGCCGTGGGAGCCCTTCCCACCCAGCTGAGCCTCACGGGAGCCAAGGCCAAGTCTGATTTATCTTCGCATCCTCACCCTTGATTGAACTTAAAATGCCATGAAACATGTAACAAATAATGAGAAATGGGGGTTTTCTAACAGATAACAAAATGTTTCTACTCATTTTTTTGTTTTACTTTTCAAATTGCCAGCTGAAAACGAGAGCACACCTATTCAGCAACTGCTGGAGCACTTCCTGCGCCAGCTCCAGAGGTGAGACCTTGGGCTTTTCTAAAGAGCTTGTGTTTGGGGCACGTGCAACGTCATCTTTATTTTCTGAGGTGTTACCTGCACCCCAGCCCCATCAGCTGAACCAGACCCTTCTCCTTCACTAGGCAAAGGTCTGTCCAGAGGCAGGTAGGCGTGCATTATGCAGAGTGAGCACTGGGCCGTGAGGCTGGGAGCAGAGCAGGGAGGGCTGGTAGAATCCCGGGCTCTGTTCATTTCAAAGTCACGGCGCCTGTACGGGCAGGAGCTGGGGCAGTGACAGGACCCAGAACACTTGTGGGGAACTTTTTGTTGTATCCAAAGTACCTGTCACAATCTTAAAAATCATACCTTTAATATTTTTGATTTTTAAGAAATAAAATTTGTTCACTTATTTCCCATTTTTGGATCGTAAGGAATTTTGTATCTTTTAGAAATCTAGATTTTAGAATGTTTTTGTTTTAAGTGAAAGTGTCTTTGCTTTCAGGAAAGATCCTCATGGATTTTTTGCTTTTCCTGTCACCGATGCAATTGCTCCTGGGTATTCAATGATAATAAAACATCCGATGGATTTTGGCACAATGAAAGACAAAATTGTAGCTAACGAATATAAGTCAGTCACGGAATTTAAGGTAAACACATTTGATTTCCTGAAGTAATTGTGATAGATCTCTGTGTTTGTGTCTAGTGAACAGGTCTTTCACCTTAGGTCATTTTTCTGGCTTAGGGCAGATGGGTGTTTCTGTGTTGGGTGATGTTTCACAAACACAGTATTGAGGAAATGGCTTGGTTGTAAACATTTGTCTGTATCTTGGTGTAGAAGCTAGACTATATGTTGTATACTGTTAGGAATATGTTTCTTTTCTTTCTTTGTTTTTGTTTTTTAAGCTACTGTGCTGGCACAGACAGGACATGTGGGTTCTAGCAATGCTATGTCCAGTTTGGCCTGGCTTGACAATGGATATTTTTAGAAACATAATTTTCCTAGTTCTTGTTTTTTTCTTGTAATAATTGGGTGTTAATTTTTTTAGGGTAATAAATTTTTATCTCTTGAGTACTTTTTCTTGGTACTAGCTATGAGAGTTAGAGATTGCTTATTGGTTTTGAAGTCATGGAAGAAAGCCCAAATGGATGTTTGATAACTTTGGCATTAATGTCATTTAGAAAAAGGCATTAGGTTTTTTTTTAGGTTCCATTAACTTTGGGAAAGCTAGACTTTTCTATTTTCTGTTTCTATGTACTAGAGACATCACTGAAGGGTTGCCAACTCACAGAAGCACGGTGCGACAGACTGAAAGGGGAGAGGGAGAATAGGAAACTCACCAGAGAATCGAGGGGAGGCTGGGGGCAGACCGCTGTAGGTCCTCGGCAAGAGTGTTTGGCACACGCTAGGGGCGTGGGGGCCTCAGCCTCAGGGCAGGCCCTGGGGACACTGCACAGCTGGAGTGTGGCGTGTGAGGGCCCATGTGGCGCTGTCGGCTAGGGCAGCTGGCGTCCTGGTCAGTGTCCTGCCTGACGTCACAGCTCACCTGCCAGGGGCGTGTGCTGAGGAGATGGTGATTCACTCTTACTATAAGTTATTTGGTAATGCCCTCCTTATTTGGGTGAAAGTCTTTTCCTAGTAATTCCAGGGCGCTATGTGTCGATACGGTTTTAAATTCTGTGCTGTGGAAAACAGAGAGATGGAAGATATTGTCGTGCCCCACCCTCACATCATCCCTTGGCTTTTACTGAAAAGAATTGGATTGTTGTTGCTTATTCTCATTTATGTCCAAGTTCCTCCTAAAGAGAGGGAGGAGGGCTAGAGAAGAGAGAGGCACAGAAAACCCTTGTTTTCCCTCTTACAAGATGTGTTTGTGATGCTCAAAATAAGATACAGACGTTGGCCAACTCTTCAGTGGAAAGTTTTTCGTGCCAGTATTGACCAGTGAGCAACTATGAGAATTTCTGAGTTCTTAAAAATTATTTTTTAGATGAGAGAGGCAAGTTTAATTGTTTTCCAATCAGTATGAGTCTTTTGCTTTTGACTCCTTTTGACAGGAACGGAGAACTCTGCTGTTGTCTGTGTGGCATTGCAGACTTGATGAATCCTTTTCTTCTTTCTTTCCAGGCAGATTTCAAGCTGATGTGTGACAATGCGATGACCTACAACAGACCAGACACTGTGTACTACAAGCTGGCTAAGAAGATCCTCCATGCCGGCTTCAAGATGATGAGCAAAGTAAGAAACCTACTGACTACACTGAGCCAAGGAAAACCAGAGCTCTGTTCTGCATCCTGTACACCCAAACGGAAACTCACCGTGACTTCCATGCTCCATCCACCCGTCACCATCATGGTGTTGACCCTCTGCTCTAGGGTAGATGTCCCTGGCCACTCTCTCCAGGCCTGCCCCCTTCCTGCACTTGCTCATGACCTAGCTGTAACATCTCATTTAGGGTTGCCAGAAAGTTCTGGATCTGTTGATCCCGAGCCTGGGTGTCCATCTTGCTGGGTTGCAGCCGGCCTTGCAGGCTTGCTTGCACGGCTGCCTCACTGGGTCCAGATGGGATATTCCAGTTCTCCTTTGCCATCCCGAGGGCTTCCCAGACCCATGCTCTGAGCCAGGCTGCATGGGCCACGTGCAGGGGGGTGCGGCACCTACCGTGCTCTGGCCTGCTCCCCTCTGGCGGCTCTGAGCTGAGCCCCCACGACCACTTCTGCTGCGCCACCGTGGAGAGTTAGTGGTCAGGCCAGGTGAGGCTGTGGCCATCCCCATCCCATCCCATCGTCATGGTGCCTTGGCTGTGAGGGAGAGGTAAAGTCCCTGCTGCTCTGTCCTTTCTGATTCTAGGAGCGGCTGTTAGCTTTGAAGCGCAGCATGTCGTTTATGCAGGACATGGATTTTTCTCAGCAGGCTGCTCTTTTGGGCAATGAAGATACAGCTGTTGAGGAACCTGTTCCTGAGGTTGTGCCAGTACAAGTAGAAACTGCCAAGAAATCCAAAAAGCCGAGTAGAGAAGTTATCAGGTAAAGGCTCCATGGGAGCTGTGTTGGCCTGTTGGAGTTGAGCAGCCGTGATCGGGAAGCCGGGTGCTTTAAGGGTGAGAGTGGGGGCCTGTCGTGTGGACTTCCCAGAGTAGTTCGTCCAGCCGGAGGAGTGTGGTCTTCTAGAGCTTCGAGGTCTGTGTCCTGGACCAGTCTCATGAAGCACCGGGTGCGGACCAGGCAACCTTTGGGTAGAACGAACGCTTTCCTAGACCCCGCATTGCAGAGGGAAGCAGCTGTCCCTCCCTGCCCACGTGAGAGTGAGGCGGCCGTGCTGTCTGGGTGATGTCACCATCCTCACCCATGCTGTTGCGTCCCGCAACCATCAAAACAGCTTGTCCCACTGAGAGCAGCCCCTCCTGCCCGCCCTCCGCGTGTGCTATCAGACCCTGGTGTGGCACGGCCTGTTCGGCCGGCTCTTTGTTGACGTCCATTGGCCCTTCCCTCCCAGGAAGTCCCCTGCCATGCAGGATGCCTGCTGGCGGCCTGGGCTGTGCCTGTCCCGAAGTGCCTGAGACATCGCTGGGCCCACTTTGGGCAGCCGGCACGCTAGGCCTGCCCTCTTGGCTCCAGACGGCCCGCACTCCCCGAGCTCCTTCCACAGCTGTGCAGATGTGCGCCTAGGGAGGGGCCTGCGGGCTGGCAGGCGTGGGAGCTGCCGGGCAGGGTGGAGCAGCAGCTCTCCAGGGCTCTGCTCCCTCCACAGGTAGCAGCTGATTGGGCTGGTCCTTGAGGGAACCCTCCTATATCCCAAACCCACAGGGGTTCTTGTGGTGCCCTTTGGTGGTAGAGCATTGAAGTCACAGTCATTAGTACAGATGTTCCCATCTTAAGGTTGGCCTGTGTCCCAATAAACCCATCGTAAGTTGAAAATGTCTGTCAAAGTCTCCTTAAGTCCACCTAACTTCCAGAATGTCGTAGCTTAGCCTACCTTACCTTAAACGTGCTCAGAGCCTTCCATAGCCTGCGGTTGGGCAGAATCACCTAACGCAAGGCCAGTCTTTGTCGTGGTATCACGCGTCTGGTCTCGTGTAGATCTTCGAATGCATAGCATCATAGAATTGTGTGTTGGTTCTTTACCCTTAAGATCGGGTGGCTGTGGAGCTGTGGTCATTGCTGCCGCCCACCCTCGGAGTGTCACACAAAGTACGGTTTCTGCCGAATGTGCATCATTTTTGGAATTACAGTAAAGCTGAAAAATCGAAAGTCAAATTATTGTGAGTCGGGGACCATCTGCACTGGTTTTGTTTGTTTTTTGGAGATATGGTCTTACTCTGTCATAAGGCTGGAATACAGTGGTGTCATCATAGCTCACTGCAGCCACCAACCCCTGGGCTCAAGTGATCCTCCTGCCTCAGCCTCCTGGGTAGCTGGGATCAGAGGTATGTGGCACCATGCCAGACCCTATGTTTGGTTTTAATATCTTTGAGGAAATTCTAATAAGTCAGGGCCTTCCATTGTTATTTCCCAAAAGCGTGTCTAGTTTGCAGCCACCCTGCCTGTTGACGGTGTGTGGGGGCTCTCCTGGGGAACAGAGGGGCAGCAGAGGCGCAGTGCTGGTGGCTCAGTGTCTGCTCTAGGTACCTCCCTCTGACCACACACCAGCCCTCGGGTCCTGTGGCCTCGGTATGTTTGAGGTTGAGGGGACAGAAGGGTGCCCATGAGACCTGTGTGTATGATACAGAAGCAGGTGACAGTGGCCTAACGAGGTGAACATTTGTACATCATTGGCTCATGGCTGTGCCTGGTCCCCTCAGTCCCCTGACTCGAGAGAGTATTGCTGGCCTGTGGCTGGGATTTGGGTGGTCCTGGTGCTGGGAGCCCACCCTTCGTCTGTGGGGTCGAGTGGCAAAGTTACAGTGACAGTATCTCTTCTGAGTCCCAGGTCCCCATCTGTGCTGTGGTTTGCAGAGCACTCTGGGCTGGGACACTCACATCTCCCAGCGTTGCATGTGGTTGTGTGCCATCAGGCACACCTGAGCGCCGCTGTGCTCTTGCCATTGCACATTAGGGATACATACAGGGTGTTCTGACTGGCAGGGCTTGTCCCAGGCCCACAGCTGTCCTTTCGGCATTTGGATCCAGCCACATGTGCAGGGAGGGACCCACCCACCTGTTTCTAGAAGCTTCCACAGGAGGGCAGGCTGCCTTCGTGGGAGTTGTGCCCCAAGCCTCTCAGCTGTTTGGAGTTTAGAACTTCATGGGGAACCCAGGCCGCCCGCTGAAGTCTTGGCACGTTCCCTGGGCTGCTCCTGGGGCAGCAGCTCCACGCCCAGTCCAGCAGCGCCCCCCCCTGCTGCGCCAGCACCGGCCTCACTCGGCCCACTCTGCCTGTCCCTGCGGCCAGCGCTGCTCAGCCCTCAAGGGAGACTGGGTCGCTTTTTCTAGTGGTGCCTTTAATGACTAACCCTTGTGGCTTCTGTCAGTTTTTGCTGCTGTTATTGCTGTTAAAGTGACAGAAGCATTTGACCGAGTCGTGAGAAACACAGAGCGTCTCCTCGGCTTACACTGGCTCTTCCTTCTAATCAGAGCGTCTTGTTGCGGTCAGGACAGAAGAGCGTGGTGGGCAGCAGGAGTCCACGTGTGCTCCAGGGTCTGGGGAGCATGGGCAGACGCGGGCTGCGTTCTGACTGGCGGGGTGGGGTGTGGCAGGGACGGTCTCCTGTGACAGGTGTCCCCGCCTGCCTTGCAGCTGCGTGTTTGAGCCTGAGGGCAACGCCTGCAGCCTGACCGACAGCACCGCGGAGGAGCACGTGTTGGCGCTGGTGGAGCACGCGGCCGATGAGGCGCGGGACAGGATCAACCGGTTCCTCCCTGGCGGCAAGGTAGTGCTCCAGGGGTTCCCAAGAGGGGCTGCTTGGCCCAGGCGCTGGGTGTGTGTTTCCTTCCAGGTGGGGGGGCGCACCCTGGCACAGCCACCAGGTTGGGATGTTAACGCTGGGACGTCGTGGGGTCCAGGTCAGAAGCACACGCTGTTCGTGGTCCCTTTGTGGGAGGGACTCCTCTGGCCTGCGGCCGTGTTTGCTCAGCGGGGTCTGGGTGCCTCACTGGCAGGGCCCTGCAGGAGTGGCGCGGCGTGCAGCGTCCTCGCCGCGTCCTGGTGGAGGCCCTACCCGCTGGCTTCTCCACTCCAGGTCACTCCTTTCCCTCCGCAGTGAGTATCACTCGCACGTGTTTTGGTGAGGCTCAGGCCTCGGAGAGCCCCTCAGTCACTCGGGGCTTGGGCTTGGGTCCAGCAGGCCACAGCTACTGTCCTGTGGCTGCGGTGCACCACCTGTGCCAGGTGTGGCGGGGGGGAACCGGTCCAGCTGACCCCTCTGTCCGTGAATCAGGCTCTGCTATCCCCTGAGCACCGCCTCCTTTCTGTCACCAGAGGTTCCAGACCAGGCACGTCTGATGGAAATAGAACACGTGTCATGTTTGCAATTTTAAGTTTTCTGGTGGCAACGTTAACAAAAGTAGAGGGATGCAGGTGACACAAGCCCTAATGTTTTATTTGACCTGATGTATCCAAAATCTTACTGTTTCAACATGTAATCTGTACACAAACTTAAGTAGAACTTCACGCTGTGTTTCATATTAAGTTTTCAAAATGCACGTTGCTTTGTATGTAAAAAATGTTGAATGATAATATTTTTCATATGTCAGGTTATATAAACTATATTAAGGTTAGTTTTGCCTGCTTCTGTTTGCTTTTTTTAACATGCCTGTTAGAAAGTTTGAAAATGCCAGGATGGCTTCAGGGTCGGTCATTTGGATGGCGTTGGTGGCCGTCCCTCCGGGGAGCCCAGGTTCCTTTCCTGGAGAACCTTGTTTAGAAACCAGGACTCGGATGCTGGGCGAGGCCCTCTCAGGAGATAGAGCTGGGCAATGCGTGTGCGTGTGGGTGCAGCACAGACGTGCACACCACTTATGGGAGAAGGTCTGTTGACACCAAGCTTACATGGACCGAAAACCATTGTTTTTACAGTGAAACCTCCGAATCCACACAGCACCATGGGGGCCACTTTGCTTTTCTCCCTTTCAGTTTTGTAACTGCCATGAGAAGCCAACTCCTGTTACCCTTCACATGTTTATTGGATTGATGCCCTGGGTAGCTGATCTGCCACCTGTCCTCCCCCACCCGTGCCCCACTCACCTGTCTGGGCTCTGACACTCCTGGGTTGCTATTCCTGCACAAACACTCGGGCCTGGCCACCTCCCGAACAACAGCCCCCACCAGCAGGTGCCACCTCTTCCTAGACCTCCTAGTGGCTGTGGACGGGGTGGGGCGCTGGGTTACCCTTTGCCACCAGGGCAGTCCCATGCCTGTTGACCAGCTGACTTGCTCCATCTCTTCTTGTTCAGGCTTACACAATTTTAAATGTTGCTTCCTGGTACAAGGTTTTGTTTCAACAGCACCCACTTTAAGGGACCATGAGGACCCTGAGAAGTCCTTTCATTCCACATGTGTGCGCTTTGTTGTTTGCAGGTTAGTCTTAAATTCCAGGGACCAGCGTGCAAGGGCCTCTGTGTCGTTTACTCACGGAGAGCTCCTCACCTGTGGCCTTCAGGGGTTCCCCATGCTGAACTCTGCTGGCGGCCTGCATTTCATCTGTGCCGCAGTGGAAAGCTGTGGGCCCACGTGCTGGTGCTGAGGGACAGACTCTGAGGCAGTGCTCCCTTCTAGGTGGGCTACCTGAAGAGGAGCGGGGACGGCAGCCTACTCTACAGCGTGGTCAACACGGCCGAGCCAGATGCCGACGGTGGGTGCCTGTGCAGGGCCAGCTACCTGCCACCTGCATGCCGTCCTTTGACCTGTGTCCATGCTCAGGGTTGCAGGGAACCTCTTTTGTGTTTAGATACCGTGCCGTGGGCCCAGGGGCAGCACAGGAAGCTGTCCAGCCTGCGTCCCTGTGCCCTCCCATGTGACACAGTGGCGACCCGAGCGAGGCATGGACGGTGGTCCCGCAGGGCTCCTGGGAGAGCGGCAGGACTCGGGCAGCACGCCTAGCGAGCTGCTGGGAGGTCCTTAAGGCTGAACTTGGCTAGTGTCATGAAAGGTCTACGACCCAAGTTCAGTCTTCACCAAAAACCAGAGTGCTGAACAACTTCTGTTCCTTGAAGCTTGAAAGTGGTTGTAGGAGAAGAGGTCAGCTTGATGATTGCATGAAGGAAGACGTTGAAGGGGGACATGAATACTGGGTCCACCCAGCCCAGTACAGGCGTTTTCGTGGTCTTGAAGAGGTAGTTTTACACTTTTCCATCTCCTTGAGAGTAGTTCAGAGGACTGTACTGTCCTTTGAAGGAAAGTACATCTCATGTGGATTTGAAATGCACGTGGGGGCACCATGAGGACGGGGAAGCCCCTCTAGGGGTCTCATCCACACGCATGTGGGGCAGCCTCGGTGCCTGAAAGCGCCCCAGCGTGTGCTGATTTTTTTACATCTGTAGCTCATTTTCCTGAAGAGAGTAGATGAGTTGCTCATTACTCAGCTCAGAAAGAGAGCTGACTTGAGGTTCGATTGGCAATTGAGGGATCCCTGCTCAGATCGAGTGAGTGGTGTGTGAGTGACTAGTTTCCGCAGCACGAACGTGCGGTCAGGGTGAGACACGGCGCAGGCTCCATGCGTGTGCTGTGGATGTGGAGGGCGAGATGCTTCTGGGGGTGCTGGGTGAGCAACTGGAAAATGCTAAAAGTATTGCTGGTGTGGTGGCCAGATGAGAAATTTTTCATGATGTTGGCTTTGGGGCAATCATAAAACTGAAATACAGTTAGTTTTGAGAATGGTAGCTGGCTTTTGTAAATTCATTGTTTGGTGGTGGTTGTAGAGTCCCTGCCTGTGCCCCTGCACCCCACCCCCTACCTAGTGGATCCTGCCGCGGCGCGGAGAAAGTGCTTACGGCTCACAGTCTCCCATGTCCTTGTTGCAGAAGAGGAGACTCACCCCGTGGACCTGAGCTCGCTATCCAGCAAGCTGCTGCCCGCCTTCACCACGCTGGGCTTCAAAGACGAGAGAAGAAACAAAGGTAAACACGCGGCCCCATCCACGTTGCATGCAGCAGCTCGGGAAGGGCAGGGATTTAGTGGGGTAGCGCCCCTTCTTTAAGGTTTTCTTTGTGAGCTTTTATTAGTGTGTCTGGATCCATATTATAACACTAACAAAGTTAGAATCAGTTAAAGTGATAGGCATGGAAGTTATATTGGGTTGGTGTCTTTGTTTTAAAAATGTCCAGTGAACACCTTTAGCCTTGGTTGGTGTCCCGAATCCTTGCACTTTCTGTCTGTGCTGCATTTGCAGGAACGGCCTCTGAGGGTTAGCACCTGTGACCCCCCCTGGGCCCCGGCTCTGCCCCCCGTCAGGTCTCCTCCTCCCGTCTCTGTCATTGCGTCTGTCTGCATTGCTGCTGGAGCCCCCGACGCCACGGGCTCCGTCTCTGCCATGCCAGGGTGCTCTCTGGAGGGGCAGTGCGGGTCCCCCCACCCAGACTGCTGTATAGACCCTGCTCCTGCCCTCCCCGTCTCACCACCGCCCACACCATCTCCCACCAAGACAGCTCGCCGCGCCCTCCAAACTATAGCCTTGGCTCAAGGACTTCCTTCTTTCTGGAGTGTTCTTTTCTCCTGCTCTGGGTGTTAAAATCCTCCCTGCACTAGGGCCTTCTGTGAAGTGAAGCTCCCTATCGGGTAGTCGGTCCCCTCACCTGCACCAGCCCCACCCCCACCCCAGACCCTCCATCGCTGCCGTGGTGTCTCTCACGCTTTGCTTTGGGGGCATCGCTTGTCCTCACCCCCTGCCACAGTCCCCCAGTTCTCAGCTGCAGGGTTCTGTGCACAGCAGACGCTGGGCAATGTCTGGAGACGTTCTGGTTGTCACATAGGGATGGGTGCTGGCATCTAGCAGGAGAGGCCGAGGATGCCGCCAGCTCCCGGCGGGACACAGCAGGGAGGGCCTGGCTGTGCGCGGGTTGAGAGGCCTCACGCTGACACAGGCGGTCGGGCTCCCTTCAGGCCCCTCAGCAAGTGCCAGCCCGGCTGCGCACAGTCCAGTCCCAGCAGTGCCTGTGGGTTGGCTTCCTGTTAGATGGTGAGCCGGTGCCCTCTGCCCGCATCGCTGACCCAGGCACCACGGAGCTCTGGCGCCCACAGAGCCCCTCCCTGGCAGAAAGTTCAGTCATTTCCCAGCGGCCCTGGCCCGCAGAGGCTCAGCCAGGGCCAGGGACTGCGTTTGGCTGGTCTCACACAGAAAACCGACTGTGCTTGGGAGCAGGAAGGTCAGAGAGGAGGCGGGAGTGACCAGGATGGCAGCCAGTGGGGTCGTTCAGCCCTGGGCACGTCAGGGAGGGGCCTGCGCTCAGCGTCCTTTTGTGAGCCTGACGTCCCTCCTGTCCCCGTCGTCCCCAGTCACGTTTCTCTCCAGCGCCAGCACCGCACTCTCGACGCAGAACAACTCAGTGTTTGGCGACTTGAAGTCAGATGAGACAGAGCTGCTGTATTCGGCCTACGGGGACGAGACGGGCGTCCAGTGTGCACTGAGGTGAGCGCTGGCCGTGCACGGGAGCCCTCGCCTGCAGTGCGGCACCAGCTGCGTCCTGGGAGGGATTCAGGGTGCTGCCTCTGGACATGCAGGCACAGCCCTGGCAGCAGGTCCAGACGGCAGCAGAAATCTGTTTCCAGCAGCCCACTCTGCTCTGCCACGGGCCGTTCTGAAAACTCAGTCACAGGTTCAGGGAGGTGATGATCTGGGTGCAGCTTATAAAGAGAGTGTTTAGCCAGCTGTGCGCGTTCAGTAGGAGCTTTGCTTTGTGACCGTGTCGACATGTGTTTCTCAGAGGCTGCATTAGTTTCCTCAGGCCGCAGTAATGAGGCGCCACACACTGGGTGGCTTAGAAACAGAGACTTACTCTCCCACGGTTCTGGAGCCTGGAAGTCTGAGCTTAAGCTGTGGGGAGGGCTAGTTTGTCTTCAGGCCTCTCTCCTCGGTGTGTAGACACCGTCTCATCCCTGTGTCCTCGTGTGGGCTCTCCTATGTGTGTCTGTGTCCTCGTCTCCTCTTGTAAGGACACCAGTCAGATGGGCTCAGGGCCCACCCTCATCACCTCAGTTTACATGACTCCAAGTTCAGTCACGTCCTGGGGTGCTGGGTCCGGACTTCAAGTTGTGAACTTTTTAGGGAGACACAGTTCAGCCCAGAACAGGAGCTATAATAGAATGTTAAAATCACAAATGTAGTAATGGATTCCCCTAGAACTTTTTTGTGCATATTTTCTATAGTTTTCTATGGCAAAATAAAAAGTGAGTCACACTTGTAGAATTTTAGTAATTTTTTATGGGAGAAGTGATTTTGCTAGCCCCTAAGAAATGGAATCTTTACATATCAGATCTTCGTTTTATTTTTAAATGAACGCAGAATATATTTGCAGAATAAACAAGAATCCTCACTGGAGAGGTTGTGTTGTGACTCACCGGTTACAGGGCTGGTTACCCCACACTGCCCACCACAGAGCCTCCCCCCAGGCTGGGCCCGGAGGCCTCAGTTCCTTTCCTGGTACCCTGTGAGTAGCTCTCAGCTCTGCAAGGATGCAGTCACCTGTTCAGGTGGTGCAGTCATCACCAGACTGCTGGCATCCCACCTGCCTTCCCTGAGCAGCTGCTCTCAAAATGCACACAGTCCCACGTTGCTGCACAGCGAAGATCACAGCAATTGTGCCTGCCGATGGCTGCCGGAGACAGCACACGAGAGTGCCACAGACACTGTGTCCTGGGGCACTTCCACACACCAGGGTCAGTGAGGTCGTCGTGGCTGGGCACAGTCACAGGCTGTGGCTGTTTCCCGTGAAGGCACTTGTTCCTGTCACTGTGTGCTGTCACCGAGGCCCAGCTACCAGACAGCCACCTCCGTGTTTCTTTTTTGGAGGTCTGATGTCCAGGAGCCCTTTCGAGGCGCTGGCGTGGTGCTTTGATTCTAGGACTGTGGTTTTTGCTCCCTGCTTGCTTTTAGGATTTTGTTCATTTTATTTTTCTGTTAGTGACTCCCATGGCCCAGATCGAGGTGATGGTAAAGGTTGTGCGGTGGGAGTCTCAGCCCAGCTGTGCTCTGCCCGCCGCGCGTGGCTGTTCACCACAGCAACCCTCCATGACCCACTTGTGTTCTTCAGCCAGAACCAGCAGGAGGCTGTGAACAGCCTCCTTTGACTAAAGCCAGCCTGGCGTCTGTTGTGTTTCTGCGTGTCACAGCGTGTGTGTTGTGTTACGGTGTGTGTGTGTTCACTGCTCTCACCCTGGTTTGTTTGGTTTTTTAAATTATTTTTCCTAGAGATCTTTTTAGCCTTTTGGGGTCACGGACCACTTTGAAAATATAGTGAAAACTGTCAGTTCACAGCCCCCAAAATACCACAGCTGGAAGGGGCACTGAGGAGTGTCTGAGGAGGCTCGCTGACACAGACCTCTGCGTCTTGGCACCGGGGAACGTGGGTGTCCCAGCGTGTCCTGTCCTGTGGTCCCCTCCAGCCTGCAGGAGTTTGTGAAAGATGCCGGGAGCTACAGCAAGAAGATGGTGGACGACCTCCTGGACCAGATCACGGGCGGAGACCACTCGAGGGTGCTCCTCCAGCTGAAGCAGGTGGGCTGCACCTCGGCTCCACCCTCGCGGCGCTCCTTGTAGAGAGCGTGTGTCCAGGCTGGGCTTCAGGGAAGCTCTGGCTGCTTTAGGTGATCTCCCACCGGCCTTCCCTCATGGGCTTTTCAGCTCTGCTTCAAGTCAGACAGTGCGGTGGTTTCAGGAGACTCATGGGCGCCCGGCATCCTGGTGTGCCGCCTGGCTTTCTGCACACCCAGATTTCTTTCATCCTGAGGAACTTTCTTTAATACTTCCATGCTACAGACTTGCTGACAGTGAACTCGCTTAGTATAAAGTCTGAAAGTCTTTATTTTGCTTTCATTTTTTAACTTAATTTTCCCTGGGTGTAGCGTTCCGGATTGACTTTGTTTCCTCTCCACTGTGAGAGTCTGGCTCGCGTTGTTTCCAAGAGGAGTCTGTAGTCATTTTATCTGTGTTTTCCGTTTGAGACGTTCCTTTCTTGTTCAGGTCCAGAGTGGGCCGACTGCGGCCTGCAGACCAGGTCTGACGTGCACCTGGCCTTTGCGCCACCTGCGAACTGCAGCCATGTCACATTTGTCAAGGTTGTCACAAAAGGAGGGCGGCGGGGCGTGCACTGCGGCCAGTGGCTCCTGGAGGCTCCATGTGCTCTTGGGTGTTTGAGTGGGAGACTTTTGCCATGTGCCTTGGGCTGCTTTTCTTTGTGTTCATTCTGCCTGTCGCTAGTTTCGTTTCTTGAAAACTGTAAAACTATTGGCTTATAGTTTTCACCGAATTTGGAAGATTTTCAGCCATTTTTTTCTTCAGCCATTTTGTGCCTTGCCTCTCCCCTTGTTTTCTAGGACTTGGACACATTAGACATTCGATGTCATTGCAGGCGTTACCAGCGCTTTGTCTTTTGGTTTGAATAGTTTTTGTTGCTGTGGTTTCACACTCACTAAACTATTCTTATGCCATCTCTAAACCTATCGCTGATCCCAGACAGGAAGTTTTCATCTCTAGGATTCCCTTTGGTTCTTTTTTGCATCTTTTATGTTTGTTTTCCTTTAAATCTTTGAGCCCGGTCATGCTGTTTGTTGTAGCTGCCATCTGAGTCCTCACTCCTCCTGCCGTCCTGCCGCCACTGGCTCTGTCTGCTGCAGGCTGTCCTCTGGTGTAGCCACAGGGCGCTGCCGGGCTGCGTTTGTGGTGGTGTTGGTCCGACACAGGGCATGGTGAGCGTTCCACGTTGGGAGTCTGTACTCAACAGCCACCAGCCTTGTGTGGCCACTGGGAAATTGGAATGTGGCTAGTCTGAATTTAGATCTGGCTTAAGTGTGAACAGCAAAGTAGAATTTTAAAGATTAAATGAAAAAAATATAAAATTCTGTCACCAATAACTACTTTGTATGGGCCACATGCTGGAATAAAATGTTTTCAGTATGTTGCCTTAAGTACAGTATGCTACAGTCAGTGCACGTTAACAGTGATTTTAATGTGGCCACCAGAAAATTTAAAATTAGGTATGTGTTTGTGTTTCTGTTGGACAAGACTGGTCTGGATTTTGTTGTCTTTTAAAGAACATTGACGTTTGTGATGGCAGAGAGTGAAGTTACTTATGGACCACCCGACCCTGTCAAGCTTGTTCAGCTTTATTGCTGGGGTCTGGAGCAGCCTTTATCAAGGGCTACGCTGAGTGGCCTTCTGGGGCCTCTTCAGTGCCGGGCTTCTCAGTGAGGCCTCTGCCCCGGCTGGTGGGGCGTGGACGGGTCCCTGCCCTGGGAGTGTCTGGGCCGTGGTTCCCGTTGGGGCTGCTTTGGCCTTGCAGTCTCATCTGTGCGAGAGCAGGCACGTGCGGAGCAGGTTCCGGGCCCCTCAAAGATTGCTGGCGCTCCTCTGAGCAGCGCCCTCCTCTCCAGAGCCCGGCCTGCGGCCTGTGTGTTCTGGCTCTTGGCGCCGAGTCCGAAGCCGGTGTTTCCACTTGGTGTCCTCGATGAGGGAGGGAAGGCCCTGAAATGAGGTTGCTCTGTCAGCCGCTCTCTGAATTCCAGTCTGGTGCCTTTTGTGGAAGTAAACTTGTGTTGGAGTTATTTCAGATGCGCCCCAGCGTCAAATGGCACTCAACACGAAACATTAAAGACAGCTCATGTGAGGAACGAGGCATGGAAAATGGCAGTATCTGCTTTTCTGATTAAAAGTCGGTGAACTCTCAGAAACATTTTGGACAAAGACCCCATGTGCAGGAGTCACTCTCGATGGCTGTTGCTTGGCACACACGGAACACCAGGGCATGTCTAAGTCTGTGCTCCTGCCGGGGCACAGGGCGGTGATGCCGAGGAGGCTGAGGAGAGGGCACTCGGCCCGCAGCCCTGCTCGCCTGCAGCTGGCGGCGCCAGGAGTGTGCGGCACCTTTGTTCCCACGCGCCCGCCTCCCTTGGGACTCGAGCCTGGTCCTGTTCCCGGGTGAAACTGCCGGGCGTGGTCGTTCCCGAGCTGCCCCCAGGACCCGGGTACATTTTGAACCACCCCAGGCTGCAGTGCCGGGGTGGGCGTCCACGCTCCCTTCCATTGTCTTCTGCCCACGGGGTGCCCTCCACAGCACACAGCCCTGGGGTCTTGCTGGTGCTGAGCGAGTGGCCGGCCAGGGCCGGGCCACTGCCAGCTCGGTGCGTGAAGACGGCGCGCACCTGAGCTGGGGTAGCAAATGATGTCAACACATTGCCCTTTCATGTAAAATCATTTTGGAAAAGCTGGTTTCTGGCCTCTTTCACTTTGCAGAGGAGAAGTGTTCCTGCGAAACCTCCGGACGAAGTGAAGGTGGGTTTTCAAATGTGTAAGTAAAGCACTAGGCTGAGCACAGCTGTGTCGGCCTTTGAAGTGGGTGACAGGAAAGGCTTCAGGTGTCACTTTATTTAGAAGCTGATGCTTATTCTAAAGAACAAGGTAAACTGGTGCGTTTCTAGAACCCTGCTGCTTTTTAGAGGCTTGAGGTGAGGGTGCAAAGCCACAGGACGTTCTCCTAAATCCAGAAACAGCGTTTGTGCAGCAGCTCGCTCTGCTGGGCGCTGTCCTCACGGACACCCTGCAGGGGAGAGGGGGCCACTTGGGACCTGCTTGTTGAGTAGCAGATGTTGCCTCTGGAGTGGGGGGCTCTTGGAGGCAGGACACTATGTGCCCAGCCCCAGGACCTGCCCATCGGCAGGTATGGGGTTTGGTCTGGGGTCCCTGGGAGTGCCGAGAGACCCCCTAGCATCCATCTGCCGGGGGAAGCTGGGCTGCAGGAGCTGACCAGAGAGCCTTGGGGACTGCTGTAGACTGGCCTCAGGACGCCCTTTCTGGGAGTAGACCCTCTCTGTTGGTTTGGGACCTGCCACACACTGCTCCATGGAGTCCCTGAAAGCAGGTTCTTTTGTTTTTTTGAGTCAGAGTCTCGCTTTGTTGCCCAGGCTAGAGGGAGTGCCATGGCATCAGCCTAGCTCACAGCAACCTCAAACTCCTGGGCTCAAGCAATCCTCCTGCTCAGCCTCCCAAGTAGCTGGGACTACAGGCATGCGCCACCATGCCCGGCTAATGTTTTCTATATATATTAGTTGGCCAATTAATGTCTTTCTATTCATAGTAGAGACGGGGTCTCGCTCTTGCTCAGGCTGGTTTCGAACTCCTGACCTCGAGCGATCCGCCCGCCTCGGCCTCCCAGAGTGCTGGGATGACAGGCGTGAGCCACCGCACCGGCCTGAAAGCAGGTTCTGTGTGTCTTCCTTTGCATAACACCGTCCACTGATTCCCTTAGTGCCCAGTGGAGTCCCCAGACAGTTAGCAAAGGCTCGCTTGTTTCTGCTGTTGGGAGGAGTGTTTACCTTGTGAGCTCAGATGGACGGTGCCTTGGGTTGCAGATGCTGCAGGCGGCTGTTCCCACTCGCGAGGCTGGGCTCGAGCATAGCAAACGATCACAGTCATTTCCACAGCTGGTGCTAAGGAGCATCTCAGCTTCTGTGTCATGTTTATCTGCTCTTCATTACAGCTCCATCTTTTCGTCTTTGTCTTGCCTCGCACAGGCTGGGGACACCCTAGGGGATGGCAGTGGCTCTGTCCTGGACTTCGTGTCGGTGAAGCCGTATTCTGACGTGTCTCTGGACATCTCCCTGCTCAGCTCTCTGGGTGAGTGGCAGCAGGTGCCTCTGCCCTGCAGGAGTGTGGTGTGGTGAGGAGTAAACGTCTGGTCTGCCCCCCCGTCCTGACTAGTTAGGGTTGCCAGGAGACACGTCTGCCCTGGCGTTCGGTCTTGGTTGTGGTTTCTAGCCCACACCCCCTAAACCCCTTGGAATCTGCAAGATGTGAGTGTCTTTGTTTGCCAATGGGAAGATGGGGCTGGCCACACCAGGGAGCCAGGCCTGGTCACAGCGCCTCCACAAAAACCAGAAGGATGGGGACATCTTTTATGATAAATTGCTAAGGAAGCCACTCTAGCACATTACTCAAAGCAGAGTAGGGCACCATGGCATTTTAGAACCCGGCAGAACCACAGGCTTGCGATTGGCCTCTGAAGTGGAGCAGTCGTATGCCCTCCCGCTGTGGGATATATCTGATGTTACCCACGTGCAGACGCGTCAGCACTGAGCTAGAGGACACCCCGCCAGCACCTGCCACGGAGCTGCGGGTAAGCACGTTCCCAGGTGGCCCGGCCTGGCCAGTGGGCTGAGGGCCCGCTGTCCTCGGCCCACAGAACCTTCCATAGGGCTCCAGACTGGGTTCACCTACATCAGCCTCTAGACTACAGTCTGTGACTTGAAGATCTCTGGAACCGTGGGTCCTGCTAGCTCGTGGGTGATGCGCCACTTGTCTCTGCCAGTTCTGCTCTCGTGCAGGTGCCCAGCAGGATATACCCTCCTGGTTAGCTGACCCCTCCACTGTCAGGAAATGCCTAGGGGGTTACTGGGGGCTGGTCACTGCCCAGCACATAGCAGATTCCAGGCTCCTGGAAGAAAGCAGGTTTCCGTGTGAAGCACCTCCTGTGTGGCTCTGTGCCAGCACCTCCTCAGCTGCAGGGGCCCTGCCAGAGCCCGAGACTCTGGACGAGCCCCAGCCCGGCCTCCCTGAGAACAGTGGCCCAGCTGTCACTGCAGACGTGGCAGCTGTGACTGTCCTCACTGCATCTGTGTTCTAGCTCTGTGTCTGTTCAACGACTGCGAGAACTGAGTGCCCGCCATGTGCCAGGTGTGACGCCAGGCCCTGGGGAAGCAGCAGAGGCACCGTCCACTGTGCTGCCCCCACCCCCTGTGGAGCCGCAGTCTTGGCAGAGAGCACAGAACACTGAGCAGGCCCCTCTGGGGACGGCAGCCTGGACTCAGCAGGGCTTCCTGGGGAAGGCACCTGAGCCCCAGCCAGAGCTGCAGAGAAAATGGCTGAGATGAGAGAGCCTGGGGGGTTTTTGGCGTGAAAGGTGCCAGGCAGAAAGGGGCTGAATGTCGGGACACGGGTTATCACGCTTGTGTGAGCTAGCACGTCCGGCAGCTGGTCTGGAGCGGTCTGGGGGCCATCTTTCCAGCTCTCAGCAGGGCGCTGCTGGGTCCCCTGCCTGGCTCTGGCAGGCCCATTGCACTCTGTCCGCCGTCCGGCTCCCTCCCGCTGCAGACAGAGGCCAACACCAGTCCCTTCCTACACCAGCCACAGTTCTCACGTGTGTGTGGGGCGGCCTGGATTTGGCATGGGGCTGGGTCTCTTGTCCAGGGCTTTGTGTCAGTGGAAGACGCTGCCCTCTCCTCTGCCCATTGCCACGATGAGCTGCTGTCGTCCGCCGAGCGCCTGCCTGCTGAGCGCTCGCCCAGCCTTGCTGTCGGGGCCACCGTCCTGAGCAAGAGAGAAGACCTGGGTGCAGGGCTGGTCCTCCTCCTGCGTGGCCTCTGCGCTGGAGCCCTGAGTGGGCTGCCCAAGTGCCTCCAGCCCCCGCCGTCTGTGTCCGCAGGGAAGGTGAAGAAGGAGCTGGAGCACGACGACGGCCACCTGACCCTGGACGAGACGACCAAGCTCCTGCAGGACCTGCACGAGGCGCAGGCGGAGCGCGGCGGCTCCCGGCCGTCATCCAACCTCAGCTCGCTGTCCAATGCCTCCGAGAGGGACCAGCACCACCTGGGTAAGGCCGCCCCAGTGCCCGGCCCAGAGACGCCCCGGGAGAGGCGGCCCGACACACAGACATGGGGCAGCCCAGTCGCACGAGCGCTGGAGGTTCCTGAGGTGGAGCCCGTGCGTGGAGGTGGCTGGGCCTGTAAGCAAGGAGGAGGCGCCTCCTGTGTGCAGCGGCTGCACTGGGGTGGAGGTTTCCGGTGGGGTTTAGGCGGTGCTGTGGCTTTTTGGCCTTGCCTGTGTCCTCACACGCCTTCCTGTCCCTGCTGCCCATGGCCCCTCTGTCTGGGCGCAGGGCAGAGCCACAGAGCTGACCTCCGGATCTGGGACGTTTGCTGCCACCCGACGGGTCTCCCCAAACGTTCCGCCGGACGTCAGTCCTGAGCCCTGCTGGCCAGCGCCTGACACCACAGGGCCCCCGTCTGCAGTGTCTCTCGTGGGGAGCACGTGGCCTTCCTGGCAGGGCTTGGTGTGTGAGGAGAGACGTCGGCCCCAGTGGGGTTGCCACAGCACGCGGCACCAGGTGTCTGCTCTGCGGCCCCTCGAACGTCCCTGTGGTATTCTTGGAGTCCTCACGTGTGGATGCTGAGTTGTTATTTCGGCAGAGTGGACCCTGACATTTTCCCAAGCAGTAGCCAGCCGCAGAGGCGTGGCTGCAGCTGTCTGTGGAAGGACCACTGTTTTCTATCCAGAGCCCGAGTAGCGCCAGGAGTGCTTGGTTCCAGGTGGCTGTGGTCAGCTTGACACCTGAGGCCCCAATAGCCCAGTGACCTTTGGGTGACATGGGAGCCACTGGGCCTGGGCTCTGTCTGAGGGACCCTGGCCTGGGAGCTTCCTCCCTGCAGGCACAGGCGGCCCTCTGGGTGCCGGGACGGGGAGAGGCGCCGTGTTGTGGGAGCTTGGCCGGCTGAGTCTTGGCTTTGCTGACCACGGCTCACCCAGGCAGACACTTGGCTTCACGAGCCCTGCGTGTCAAACCCGTCATGTGTGTCGAACTCCCACGTTTCTCTCAAACTGTAGGAAGCCCTCGCCTCAGCGTTGGGGAGCAGCAGGATGTGACCCACGACCCCTACGAGTTTCTTCAGTCTCCAGAACCTGCCACCTCTACAAAGAACTAGCCTTGTAGGTAGTTTCTAATTGTTGCTTTTTCTTTTCTAAGTTTTAATTTGCATGTGCAGAGGTTATTCTTTTTAAACAAATACCTTTATCTTGTCCCCTTGGTGCAGCCGGGAGGTGTGAAGGCGAGTACTGTCCTGCCAGCAGCAGAGGGACACCAGCCCGCAAACCTCTACAGTGGAAATAACACACACGGGGTGAGGCTGGACTGTGGAGCCGTGTGTGGTCTGTTCTGAGCATCACGGTGTGGACACGCCTGTCTCTGCCCCACTGTCCTCCTGGGGTGGCCCAGTCTGCTGTCAGCCCTGCACACTCCTGTTGGAAGCCCACGCTGCGCAGGGTCGTGCGGGGAGCACGCAGCATGGGCTGGGGTGCAGGCAGCGTCCCGCTTTCTGTGTAACGGACAAGCCTGAGGAAGGAACGTGTTCTGCGGGGAAGAACAAACGGCCTGCCTGTCACCGTGAAACACGGTGTCCATAAGTCATTGGTTACTGGACGTGTTGGCCGGATGCCTTTGTGTGTCCGCAGAGCTCCATAAACACAGACCTTAGTCGAGCTCTGCGCAGAGTTCAAGGGCTTATGCTTGTTCCCGGCCTGGCAAGGGCCCCTCACAGGGACTTCTCCACGAGACCCTTCTTCCTGGTCACCCAGCCCAGTTCTGACACCCACGGTGAGGTCCGGTCTCACCTGTGCGTCTGGTAGAACCTCCTGCTGGGGCCGTGCCCCTGTGGGACGAGAGTCGCGAGAGCCAGGCGCCCTGGCCCTCCAGCGGCCGGGCACACGCTGAAGCCCGCTGTCCTGCGGAGGGAGGAGCTGTTTCTGGAGAGGGCCCGTGGGCAGGGGCAGTGGGCAGCTGCTGCGCCAGGGTCCGCAGGTGTTCATGCCAGCGAGCCACATGGCCACAGCCCTGTAGAGCAGGCGAGACAGTCCTGCCAGACGGAGCATCAGTGCAGCTGTGGCTAGTTTGAGCGGAAAGGAGTCTGGGGTCGGGTGGGGTCGGGCGTGCAGGGCTGTGGCCTGGAGATGAGCCCCTTGTCGTGTCTGGTGAGCAGGCGCCTCTGCGCCACAGGACTCCAGAGGTCGGGCTCTCTGGGAGGAGGGCAGATGCTTCCTGCAGGTCCCCAGGGTGACCTCCAAGGGTGAGTGCCCCTCCCTTTCTGGGAGCGTCCCCCTTCCTCCCTGCCCTGCTCCTACAGGGGCAGCATGGGGTTTGGTGTGCGCTGTGCAGGAGCCACTGGGGTCTCAGGACGTCAGGGTGGCGTGCGGCGAGAGCCCAGCTTGCTGTCTCTGCCTGGGGCGCCGGGGGGGGGGGCGCCGTCCTTGGCTGGGTGCAGGGATGTTGTTGCTTCCTGGACCCTAGCCCCAGGTGCGGCGCAGCTGCCAGCTGCTCAGGTGAGGACCTACGGGAACCTGGCGCCTCGCCCACCCTGCCACTCAGAACGGAAGAAGAAAGACCTACCTGATCTAAGGCCTTCGTGTCTTAAAAGCTATTTGTTTTGGTAAAATTCATGACATAAAATTAACCGTTGACCATTTGAAAGTGTTCAATCCCCTACCATTTGCCCCATTGCAGCCACCATCCTGTCAGGCCCCAGAGCACTCTCACCACCCCGGAAAGGAACCCCTACCTGCTGGCGGTTCCGACAGCCGCCAGTCCACTGTTTCCAGACCTCCCGTCCTGCACATGCGTGTCTGTGCGATCATGATGCATGTGCCAGTTTGTGTCTGGCTGCTTTTTGCGCAGCATGTTTCCAAGGTCTGTCCACGTTGCGGCCTGCAACGTGGGCCTGGGTGTGACCTGTGCCTTCCATGGGTCTGTGGCTCGGCAGCGAGGGGCTGGGGCTGGGGCCAGCCTGGCCAGTTCCTGCCTGAGGAAGCCGGTGGTCTCCCTGCCCAGACCTGCAGGGACTCCTGGTGGGCAGAAAAGCTGGCCAGGCTGGCAGGGGTGAGGGGCCGTTGCTCAGGCCACACTGGTTGGGCATCAGTCACAGGCCACCCTGGCTCGGGGTCCTTACGCCTCAGGGCTAACAGGTGCTCGGGGAGGGAGGAGAAGCCCGGGCCGTCCCCTGGGCTGTCTGGGTGCAGCACTGGGTGACGTAGCACATTGTAGCTCCTCTGTTGGAGTTAAACTCAAAACAGGACCACCACGGTGCGTGGGCACTGGAGTCACCTGCTCCCCACACCTGGCCTCCCACCTGGCGCCTGGTGGGCTGGCGCTGGGCCAATCTGGCCACATCAAAGCAGAGCTGCTGGGAGCTTCCCAAAAGTGTCATTTGTGCAGCTAGAAAGTGGCCGGTGGCAGCACGTTATGTGGGCTGTGATGGGAACGGCCCGGTGTGTGCCCACGAGAAGGGGCACAGGCGGGTGTCAGCGTCAGTCTGACTGGGCAATGCATCGTGAGATTCCTATGTCTACGTTCATGTGTCGACCTGGGCTGGGGGTCATGGCTTTTGCATGTTTGCCAACGTGTGTGGCGACTGGGCCCTGGTTGTGTGTACCTCTGAAGTTGTCTTCTGGAGCGCAGACGTCCCCAGGGGAGGGCCTGTGTGGCTGAGGCTGCCCGGTCAGCTGGGGAGGTCCCTGACACCCTGTGGACTTGAGGTGCCTGGCGGGGCGGCGTCCTGGCCTCCTTCAGGGCACACGAGGCTGCCCCTGCTCCTCCGCGCCCCCATCTGTCATGCTGGTCAGTGGCCGAGGGCCCGGCCCGTCTGAGGCCCCTCCGAGGGCTGCTCGGCTGGACAAGGCTGCCGTGTGCCGAGGCGTCAGCGCCTCCGAGGACGGGGACCCACGAATGCTGGGTCACGTGGGGGCACTTTCTTTCTCAGAGGCACGACAACCGCTTATCGGCAGCTTGGGCGACTCCTCCACTGTGCAGTGGCCGTAAAGTCTATTCCAAGAACTGCCCCTCTTCTCAGAGTCACGCCCTTGTGCAGGCGGATGGGCCTTAGGAGTCGCCACCCTTTTTGGGGCGTGCTGGTGTCGTTCTCTAGTTAATCGTGACTTTCTCGTGTCTCCCAAAAACTCACAGCCTCTGTGGTGCCCTGGCGGGTTGCTGGCCCGAGACGCTGGTGGGGCTGCACGCCTGCGCCCAGGGTGGGTGCCACGGGCTGGCTTGCGCCCGCCAAGCCTATGTGGAAACTCGGTCCCAGGGTGGCGGGTTGGGAGGCGGGCCTCCTTGCGAAGTGTGTGGGCACAGGGCGGGTCCCTCCCGGATGGATGAGGGCCTTCTGCACGCCCCCAGGAAGGATTAGCTCCCAGAGAGCCTGCTCTCTTTGCACGTGGCTCCGCGTCCGCTGCCCACCAAGACAAGACACAGCCCGAGGACCCCACTGGATGCCCAGTCTTGAACTTTCTGGCCACCAGAACTATGAGCTAAATAAACCCCTTTTTTAAGTCGCCCAGGCTCAGGTGTTGTGTTACAGCAGCTCGAAGCAGCTGGCCAGGAAGCAGAGCCTCGCGGGGCTGGCACAGGGTGTGCCCTCCAGGACAGCCTGGGGGCGATGCTCCACGAGGCCACAGCCCCCACACCCTTCAGAATCGCAGGCCATGGATGCAGCACGTGGACGGTGCTGGGGCAGTCAGGGTGGCCGTCCCTTCGGGCTCCTGTCCCCTCTGAGACCGATTCTGCATGGAGACCAGGCATAGCGGGGTTTGGTGGTTACTTACCTGGGGCTGTGGTGGGGAGCCACCCCACCCCAGTAGTCTGGCCTTTGGGCCTGGGGTGCCCAGTGGAGTTCCCCATAGGGCACTGGGCAGTCCCCGGCCGCTAGCCCCACAGCCCAGGCCACCACTGTGGGCACAGTCTCCGTGCACTGGACTGTAGCACTCAGTAAACGTGACTTGAGAGAGGGTCTGCCGACGTCCTGTAGGACCAAGAGGGAGATGGGGACATTTGTAGAGCCAGGGGCCCCCAGAAGCCCAGCTGAGCTCCCACAGTGCGGAACCACCCTGGCCGGCTGTGACCCTGCAGGATCAAAGGCCCCGGGGCCAGGCCAGAGCTCTCCAGGATGGGGTGACCAGCAGCTCTCTGACCTTGCTGACAGCTCAGGGCGCTCTCGAGCCACAGGGAGTTCAACAGCTACTCGCAGGGTAGGGATGGGGCCTCCCTGAGCTCAGCATCTCTGTGGTCCCTGGGCCCTGCCCTCATGGGTGCAAGGTGGCTGCTGTTGTGGCAGCCCCCTCATGTGGAGGCCAGAGGAGGGGCCACACCTATGTCTCCCAGAGGACACGAGAGCTCTCCAAGGAGTGCCCAGCAGATGCAGCCTTGGCTCTGGCACCCCCGGGGGCAGCTGCCGGCCAGCCCTCTGTGCCCTGGCCAGTGTTCCATGACGACCTGCACTCTGGCCTGGCCACGGGGTGCTGGGCGCAGCTGTCGTGTGGGCAGGACCTCAGGACAGGGCCCTGGAAGGAAGCAGGAGGAAGGCCTTGGGGCGTGAG
This sequence comes from Mirza zaza, assembly GCA_008750895.1. Lineage (NCBI taxonomy): Eukaryota > Metazoa > Chordata > Mammalia > Primates > Cheirogaleidae > Mirza > Mirza zaza. The sequence continues at coordinate 57,389 of VSMD01034649.1, forward strand.
GGCCAGCAGCTCTGACCCCCAGGCCAGGACTCCAGCTGGCGTGTGGGTGTGCTGTGGTTTGTGTGTCCTGCAGAGTTCAGGTGTGGCTACTTCACATCCAACATGCCAGCAGCAGCAGGTGGGGCCTTTATGAGGTTGTGGCCTGTGAGGACGCAGGCCATCTGGGAAGCAGAGCCGGGTCTCGCCAGACACCAAACCTGCGGCCTTGATCTGGGACGTCCAGGCGTCAATAAAGAAGTTTCTGTTCTTTAAATTACCCAGTCTCAGGTATTTTGTCATAGCACAAAGGGATAAAGGTGTGTGCAGGTGTATGCGGGGTGTCAGTGTGCAAGTGGGTTGCACAGGTATATATATATGGGTGTGTGCAGGTGTATGTGGGGTGTGTGCAGGTGTGTGGTGTATGCAGGTGTGGAGTGTGTGCAGGTAGGGGCTTATACAAGTGTATATGGGTGTGTGCAGGTGTGTATTGACTGTGGTGTGTAGGTATGGCGTTTGCCCTCTGCGAGTTTGGGTCGGGAGCTGCGGAGAGAACCACAGCCGCTGAACGTTCCCTAGCGACAATCTGTGTTTGGAAAACAAACAGTGGGACACACGCCCTTCACCCTCCTAACACCGGTAACCTTTCCCGTCCTGCTGGGCGGGAGGAAGAGGAGGCGGAGCCGCAGCAGCTGTTCTCCCACGGGGACGGCCCGCGCGTGTCCCTGCGGCTCACAGTGGAGCGTCCTGAGACGCGGCCCGGGGGGGGGGGGGGG
>VSMD01034649.1:58145-108267 GCA_008750895.1 Mirza zaza
GGGGCGCCCTGAGACGCGGGCTGGGGGGGCGGCGCCCGCGGCACTCGCACCCACGGCGGGCTCCCCCCGCCCGTGCCGCCTGCTGCTGGTCCCCTCCGGGGCACGCGCGCCCCGCTCCCGTCCCGGCCTGGCCTCGCTCGGGGCCTGGCCGTCACTCCCCAGGCCCGCGCGGCCCGCAGGCACCGAGCGGCGCTGGCGCCCCCAGTGGCCACAGCGTGGCACCGCGTGCTGCCGGCGGAGAGGCCGTGTGGTCGGCTGGAGTCCGGCCAGAAAACGCGTCCCACGGCAGCCTGGCCCTGGGCAGCCCGAGGGCAGCACAGCAGGGTGGGGGGCGCAGGTGAGAGCTCAGTGGGCCTGCTCCAGAAGAGCCCGAGGGCCAAAACGAGAGTGGAGTGGATGGAACAGGGACAGCCCGTGGGGAACAGTGGGGTGGGCGGGACAGGGACAGCCCGTGGGGAACAGTGGGGTGGACAGGACAGGGACAGCCAGTGGGAGACAGTGGAGTGGGCGAGACAGGGACAGCCCGTGGGGGACAGTGGGGGCAGGACAGGGACAGCCAGTGGGGGACAGTGGGGTGGGCGGGACAGGGACAGCCAGTGGGGGACAGTGGGGGCGGGACAGGGACAGCCAGTGGAGGACAGTGGGGTGGGCGGGACAGGGACAGCCAGGGGGGGACAGTGGGGTGGGTGGGACAGGGACAGCCAGTGGGGGACAGTGGGGTGGGTGGGACAGGGACAGCCAGTGGGGGACAGTGGATGGGACAGGGACAGCCAGTGGGGGACAGAGGGGTACACAGGCTGAGCTCAGTCTCACGGGAGGTGGGAGCAGGCCCAGCACATGCAGGTGTGTCCTGCCCATGGGCAGTGCCCAGGCGCCTGCTGCAGTTTCTTCCTCGGGAGCAAATGGAAACCAAAATGAAGCACAAGTAGCTAAACTTAGATCAGATAAAACTGACTTTAAGTCAAAAACAGTAAAAAAAGAGACAAAGATGGTCAGTACATAAAACAAAGGGGTCAATTGAGCAAGAAAATATAACAATTCTAGAAATATATGCAGTCTGCCAGAGTACCCAGATATACAAAGCAAGTATCATTAGATCTAAAGGCAGAGACAGAATCTAATGCCGTAATAGGGAATAGTAACACTTCACTCTTGGTACTAAGCAGATTATCGAGACAATCAAACAAGAAACATTGGAGTTGAACTGGACTTTAGACCAAATGGACCTAATAGACATTTCCAGAACATTTATCCAACAGCTCCAGAATATACATTCCTCTTAATAGAACATTATTCAGGATAGAAAATGGTTATACCACAGAATGAGTCTCAACAAATTTTTAAAAAAAATCAAAATCATATCAAACATCTTCTCAGACCACAATGGAATAAAAGTAGAATCAATAGCATGGAGATTTGGAAACTACAAATACATGAAAATTGGCTCCTGAACGACCACTGGGTCAAAGACGAAATTAAGAAGTTGGGAGGGCGAGGCGGGCGCATTGCTCAAGGTCAGGAGTTCAAAACCAGTCTGAGCAAGAGCGAGACCCCGTCTCTACTATAAATAGAAAGAAATTAATTGGCCAACTAATATATATATAGAAAAAATTAGCCCGGCATGGTGGCGCATGCCTGTAGTCCCAGCTACTCGGGAGGCTGAGGCAGGAGGATCGCTTGAGCCCAGGAGTTTGAGGTTGCTGTGAGCTAGACTGACGCCACGGCACTCACTCTAGCCTGGGCAACAAAGCGAGACTCTGTCTCAAAAAAAAAAAAAAAAAAAGAAAGAAAGAAATTAAGAAGAAAATAAAAAAATTTAATTTTTGAAACGGATCAAAATGGAACCAGAAAATCCCAAAGCCTATGGAATAGAGTGAAACCAGTGCTAAGAAAGAAATTTATAGCAAGAATCTTCTACATCAAAACAACAGAAAGAGGCGGGGCGAGGTGGCTCACACCTGTAATCCTAGCTCTCTGGGAGGCTGAGGCGGACGGATTGCTCGAGGTCAGGAGTTCAAAAGCAGCCTGAGCAAGTACGAGACCCCGTCTCTACTATAAATAGAAAGAAATTAATTGGCCAACTAATATATATAGAAAAAATTAGCCGGGCATGGTGGCGCATGCCTGTAGTCCCAGCTACTGGGGAGGCTGACGCAGTAGGATCGCTTGAGCCCAGGAGTTTGAGGTTGCTGTGAGCTAGGCTGATGCCACGGCACTCACTCTAGCCTGGGCAACAAAGTGAGACTCTGTCTCAAAAAAAAAAAAAAAAAAAAAACAGAAAGATTTCAGATGAACAGCCCAGCGAGCGCCTGCAGGAAGTAGAACAGCAAGAACAAACCAAACCCAAAATTAGTAGAAGAAAATATACAATAAATATCAAAGCAGAAATAAACAAAATAAAGCCTGAAAAAAACAAAAACAAAGGATCAACAAAACAAAAAGTTGGCTTTTTAAAAGCAGAAATTAAATTGATAAACCATTAACCACACTAACCAAGAAAAGCAGAAGATGCAAATACACAAAATCAGAAATGAAAAGGGAGACATTACAACTGATACCCAAGAAATAAAAAAGACTTTCAGAGACTATTATGAACAACTGTATGCTAACTGAAAATCTAGAGGAAATGAATAAATTCCCAGACACATAGAATCTACTAAGATTGAATCGACAATAAGTAGAAAACTTGAACAGACTAATAATGAGTAATGAGATTGGATCGGTAATAGAAAGGCTCCCCCCAAAAAAGCCTATACCCAGATGGCTTTACTGCGTATTTCTACCAACTATAAATAAGAACTTGAAACACTTTTCCTCAGATTATTCCAAAAAAGAGAAGAGGAGGATATTTTTCCTAACTCATTCTGATGAGGCCAACATTACGCCGACTACCAAAACCGGACGATGACAGGCACAGAAAAACTACACGCCAATATCCCTGCTGAACACAGATACAGAAATTCTCAATGAAATACCAGAAAACCAAATCCAACAAGACATAAAAACCATGACACACCACAGTCACGTGGCTCTGTTCCAGAGATGCGAGAATGGCTCGACAAATGCAAGTCAGTCCACGAGGGCATGTCAGATGAAGACAGACATGAAATGGATAACATGGATATGGAGGGTGATCAGACACTGAGGGTGGAACATTCTGGTCACACTGATGATCAGGACTCCTGCTAAAACTGAACGGTGCTCGCAGATGAACACAGAGTGCAGAAGTGAGGGCCTTGTTGAGCAGAGCTCAGGGGAGCCTGAGCAGAGTTTGTTCTAGCAGAGCAGCCTCTCCCTGCAGCCTCTGGGACAGCCCCCACCCCCCGGGCGGGCAGAAGCCGTACACAGACGGGCAGGGAGCCCTGGGGCCACTCAGGGAGGTGTGGGGCCCCAGGTCCCATCTTTTCAGACGGCCTGTGATTCTGTGTGAGGCCCCACCCCTCCCCGAGTGGCCCAGGTTTGATCTTTACAAGTCACATGATGTCATAAATTATCACATGGACCCTGGAAACATGTACGTCTAGTATGTATCAATAAAAACAAAAAGAAATAAAACATTTAAAAAAAAAAAGATGTATAAAACTGGTTAAATTTGAATAAACTCTGAAGATTGTAAAAAAAAAAAACCTCTTGGCCTGGCAGGGTGGGTGGCTCACGCCTGTAGTCCCAGCAGCTCCGGAGGCTGAGGCAGGAGGATGGCTTGAGCCCAGGAGTTTGAGGCCCAGGAGCTGGATGGCTCGGGTGGCTGAGGCTGCAGGGCAATGTTGGAGCCAAGTCCCACCACCTCCTGGCAGTGTCCCCATGGGGCACATCATGTCCCCACTGATGGCCTCCCTGGGAGAGGTGCTGCTAAGGATGAGCGGGGACAGACACCCAGGAGGGTCGATGGTGGGGCCAGGTGGGCCCCACAGACAGAAAACCCGCCAGGCTCACCCCAGCCAGCTCCTTCCCGCCCTCCCACTGTCTGTCTCTGCCCCTGTCTCTGTGTGTCTCTGCCTATCTCTGCCTATCTCTGCCTCTCTCTCTTTCTGTCTCTTTATCTTGTCTCTCTGTTTCTGTCTCTGTCGGTCTCTCATGGTTAAGACCCTCCAAGACCTGTGCCCCTCCGGGGGCCCTGTGACCTCCGTGTGCTGGCCCTGACCCAAATGGCGGCAACGCTGGGAGAGTGGGGTCCAGGGGTCCGGCAGCTGCCCCGCACCCCTCAGGAGGCTCTACCCCTCCCACCTGCCCTAGAACAGTGGAAAATAAAGTCACAGAGAAGGGACAGAGCAGCTCTGCACCCCTTGGGTCTGGCATTACTTGTCTCTTCTTGAAATCAGGAAACAGCTGTGCAAGGCACCCGCCCCATCCCTGGCCGGATGACTCCCAGATCCGAGGCCAAGGGAGGGACGAGCCCTCAGAGGCCACCATGGACATGCGGCTCAGGGGCCTGACTGCATCCTCTGCTCTGGTGTGGGACGGGGCTCGGGGCCGGGCTGCAGACTCAGGTGGAGATCAGACCATCTGCGGGCCTCGCCCCCTGGCCTCCCAGGCCGGCACCTGCCCACACTGGCCTCCTGCAGCCCCAGCAGGGGCTTCTCTGACCAGCCCTGCTGTGGGTGCCCGGGGGCCAGACAGACACTCCGCGGTTGTAGTCAAACACATGTCCAGGACGAAAATAGCAGTCAGATGACCACCGGGGCCAGCCACTTTCTGCCCACTGGGGAGCTGCTCACAGCTGCTGAGGCTAAAAACAGGCACGAAGCGCACACGCCTCGGGAAGAGCCCTGCCCTGGGCTGCGGGCGCAATGCGGTCGCTCCGCTTCATCGCCGCGGGAGCCCTGGTGTCCTGCCCCCAGCTGGCCCTGCACAGCCTGGACAGCGTGGCCCACAACCTCTACCCGCTCCTGTTCAAGGCCAGCTACCTGCTGGAGCAGGCGCAGGTGATCCGCGCCGTGCTGGGGCGCTGGCCCGCGGAGGAGTTCCGGCTGGGCGCGCTGCTGGGGCCGAGCAGCGACCACGGCGAGGACCTGCGGGACCGCGCCTGCAGGGCCTGCCTGGAGGCCTGCGTGCGCGGCCTCGCGGACCACGTGCTGCGGGGAGGGAGGCGCCGGCGGCTGCGGGTGGCCGACCTCACCGGCGTCCGGGACGTGCAGGTGCAGCGGTGCCCCTGCGGGAGGCCCCTGGGCAAGTGGGGCCGCACCCGGCTGCTGGCCGAGACCTGCTGCGCGCTGCAGGCCGAGCCCCTCGAGGCCGCGCGCCCCGTCCAGGTCCTCGCCGACCTCTTCGTCACCGAGGGCAACTTTGAGGCGGTGGTGCAGGCCCTGAGGCCGGCGGGCCAGGCCCCTCTGCGGGTGCGCTGCGCCTCGCTGCGCGCGGACAGCCTGAGCCCCCGCCAGCTCCTGCAGCTGCTGCACCTGGCCGGGCCGGGCACGCTGCGCAAGCTCGCCGTGGTGCACAACGTGCGCCTGCACGCCGGCCACGTGCGCGACCTGCTGCGGGTGGGCCTGCCCCAGCTGGCCTCGCTCACCCTGCCCACCAAGGCCTTCGATACTCCTCCTGCCTGTGCCTCGACTCCGGACGGGGAGGACGCCCTTCTCGCCGCCATCGCCGGGGAGCTCAGCCAGATGAGCCAGCTCACCGAGCTGGGCGTGGCCTTCTCCAGGCTGACCGGGAAGGTGCAGACGCTGCTCAGGTGAGTCCGGGGGACGGCACCGAGGGCAGGGCCAAGCCCAGGGCTCTGACGGCAGGGGGCAGCGCCCAGGGGCCCAGGCGGACAGCGCCCAGGGGCCGCTCACTTACAAGGCCACACACGTCCTCCCCTGCGCTGCCCCCGCGGCAGGCGGAGACGGGCTGCGCCTCAGGGTGGGGCGGCCCTGCGTTAGAGCCCCCGAACCGGGTGCGTCTGTGTGTGACCTGGGACACGACAGAACTCCAGGGACGTGGTTTTAGTTAGTTGGCAAAAGAACATGCCAATCACAAGGACACAAGGCAGAAGTAGCCAGGTGTATTGTTACCTATTGCTGGAGAACAAGTTACCCCAACTGCAGAGGCTCGAAACAGTAAACGTTGTTTCACGTCAGAAATCAGAATGCTCAGGCTGCCTGGAGCTGTCACTGGCATCTGCAGGCCTGGCAGGGCAGGAGGCCCGAGGAGGGCAGAGAGGGCCCTGGCCAGGGAGGGACAGAGGGGGTCAGCCTCAGGCAGGGCATTAAAGAGCTCAGGGGCCCAGCCATCCCCCCCACTTTGCTTCGCGGGGACAGGGTGGGCAAGAGTGTGCACTTCTCAGGAGCCCGTGTGAATGCTGTCCGCAAGCCCTTCCTGAGAGCCCTCCTGGCTGCCCCTGCCAGCCAAGTCGGAATATGGGGTCTGGGGCCAAGTCGGGGGCTCTTTAGGTCCCCAGGTGGGTCTAGGCTGGACTAGATGCTCGGCCCTTCCCAGCTCTGAAACTATGTGCCTTGTCCCCCCTCAGAACCACATGGTGTCATGGCACTTTCTGCTGACTCACTGCCCCAGCACAGCCCTGCACCGAGCTTTCTACACACACAGGAAGGGTGTTGATAAGACCATTCATCATTTCAGGTGCTGAGGACAAAGGCCAGACCGCTCTGGCAGCAGCCCGCCCAGCTCTGGCGTTGCAGCACAAAGCCAGCCTCAGGGACACCTAAGGCGATGCCCCAGTGACACTAGTCATGGACACCGATGTTTGAATTTCACAAACTATTATTCTTGCTTTGATTTTTTCGACTATTTAAAAATATAAATATTAGGCCAGGTGTGGTGGCTCACGCCTGTAATCCTAGCACTCTGGGAGGCCAGGAGGTCGGATTGCTCGAGGTCAGGAGTTCGAAACTAGCCTGAGCAAGAGTGAGCCCCCCGTCTCTGTAATAGAAATAGAAAGAAATTAATTGGACAACTAAAAATGTATAGAAAAAATTAGCCGGGCATGGTGGCGCATGCCTGTAGTCCCAGCTACTCGGGAGGCTGAGGCAGGAGGATGGCTTGAGCCCAGGAGTTGGAGGTTGCTGTGAGCTAGGCTGACGCCACGGCACTCTAGCCCAGGGCAACAAAGTGAGACTCTGCCTCAAAAAAAAAAAAAAAAAAAAAAAAAAAAATACAAAAACCACTTTTAGCTCATAGGCTGTGGGAAACCAGATGGCAGGCTGGATTTTGACCCCTGTGACGGACCAATGGATTACTCACATCCACCCAAATCCCCAGCTCCCTCCTGGGACCCTCCTCTCACCTCTGCTCTCTTCCACCCTGCCCTGCAGCCCCCTGAGGACCCCACTGCGAGCGCTGGACCTGGCCAACTGTGCCCTGAGCCACGCAGACATGGCCTTCCTGGCAGACTGTGTCCACACCGCCCACCTGGAGGTACTGGACCTTAGCGGGCACAACCTGGCCAGCCTGTACCCGGCGACCTTCTTCAGGCTGCTCGGCCGGGCGGCCCAGACTCTGAGGGTCTTGACCCTGGAGGAGTGTGGATTCACAGACGGCCACGTCAGCATGATGGTCCTGGGGCTCAGCCCCTGCCACCAGCTCCGGGAGCTCAAGTTCCTTGGGAACCCGCTGTCGGCCCGGGCCCTGAGGCGCCTCTTCACTGCCCTCTGCGAGCTCCCCCAGCTGCGGTGCGTTGAGTTCCCGGTGCCCAAGGACTGCTACCCGGAGGGGGCCCCCTACCCCCAGGACGAGCTGGCCATGTCCAAGTTTGACCAGCAGAAATACGACGCAATTGCCCAGGAGCTGCGTGCCGTGCTGCTCCGCGCAGACCGCGAGGACATCCAGGTTTCCACACCTGTCTTTGGAAGTTTTGACCCAGACATTCAAGAAACAAGCAATGAGCTGGGCGCCTTCTTGCTGCAAGCTTTCAAAACTGCTCTAGAAAACTTTTCCAGAGCACTCAGACAAGTGGAGTAGGCCCTCAGATCACGCAAGGACAGGTCTTTCATTCCAGCCCGCAGGCGCCAGGGCGTCGGTCCTGGGTCAGGGCGGCTCCAGCATCCACCCACCACCACCATCAAAATCGTTTCCTACTGAAAACCAAAGGCACGGCTGTCGGAGCTGGAGGAGAGGACGCCCTGTCTTCCAGATGTGACAGGAGGCGACCTCAGTGTCGACACGGCAGGAGCTCGGCCTGGCAGTGGTTGGCAGCTAGAGACACGAAGCACCTGAGACAGACACAGCTGCACGTGGTTCCCGCCAAGATTGGCTTTGTGGGCTGGGCGAGGTGGCTCACGCCTGTAATCCTAGCACTCTGGGAGGCCGAGGCGGGAGGATCGCTCAAGGTCAGGAGTTCAAAACCAGCCTGCGCAAGAGCGAGACCCTGTCTCTACTATAAATAGAAAGAAATTAATTGGCGAACTAAAAATATATGGAAAAAATTAGCCGAGCATGGTGGTGCATGCCTGTAGTCCCAGCTACTCGGGAGGCTGAGGCAGGAGGATCGCTTGAGCCCAGGAGTTTGAGGTTGCTGTGAGCTAGGCTGACGCCACGGCACTCACTCTACCCTGGGCAAAGAGTGAGACTCTGTCTCCAAAAAAAAAAAAAAAAAAGACTGGCTTTGTGCAAAGAGAGGGCTGAGTAACAGAATGATTAAATGCTGATAACACAGAAGCATGGTACTCAGGTGCAGTGCATTATTTCAATGCGATTCAGATAAGAGTTTAAAAGTAAAACCTATTCTCAAGACATAGGTGAGTGCTCGGTGTGGTCAAACCCTCCTTAGGTGCTGAACTAGGACCACTCCCCAAGGGTATGAATTACAGAGTGTGTTCACACCTGCACTGTGTAGTGCCACTCCATGCCAAGCTAATCCTGGTGTACCTCCACCCAGGTGCCCCCTGTCACCCCCTTCCCAGATGTGCCTCCATCACAAGTGCCCCCATGTCACCTCCCCCAGGTGTGCCTCCACCTAGGTGCCCCATGTCCCTTCCCCAGGTCTGCCTCCACCCAGGTGCCCCCATGTCCCCTCCCCAGGTGTGCCACCATCCAGGTGCTCTGTGTCCTCTTGCCACCTGTCACCCCCCTCCCCAGGTGCGCCTCCACCCAGGTGTTCCATATCCCATCCCCAGGTGTGTCTCCACCCAGGTGCTCCTGTCACCTTCCGCCAGGTGTGCCTCCACCCAGGTGCTCCCATGTCATCTCCCCCCAGGTGTATCTCCATCCCAGATGCCCCCATGTCACCTCCTGCCAGGTGTGCCTCCACCCAGGTGCCGCCGTGTCACCTCCCCCAGGTGTGTCTCCATCCCAGATACCCCCATGTCATCTCTACCCCAGGTGTGCCTCTATCCCAGGTGTCCCCATGTCACCTTCCCCCCAGGTGTGCCTCCATCCCAGGAGCTCCCATGTCACCTCCCCCNCCCCAGGTGTGCCTCCCTCCCAGGAGCTCCCATGTCCCCTCCCCCCAGGTGTGTCTCCATCCCAGATACCCCCATGTCATCTCTCCCCCAGGTGTGCCTCTATCCCAGGTGTCCCCATGTCACCTCCCCCCAGGTGTACCTCCATCTCAGGTACCCCCATGTTACCTCCCCCCAGGTGTGCCCATGTCACCTTCCCCCAAGGTGTGCCTCCATCCCAGGAGCTCCCATGTCACCCCCTGCCCAGGTGTGCCTCCATCCCTGGTATCCCTGTTTCCCCTCCCCAGGTGTGCTTCCATCCCAGATGTCCCCATGTCACCTTCCCCCAAGGTGCGCCTCCATCCCAGGAGCTTCCATGTCACCCTCTCCCCAGGTGTGCCTCCATCCCTGGTATCCCTGTGTCCCCTCCCCAGGTGTGTCTCCATCCCAGGAGGTTCCATGTCACCTCCCCCCAGGTGTGTCCTTCCCTGGGTATTCTCTGAACGTTGGAGGAGGTTTGTGTGTCCAGCAGGAGAAGCCTCCCAGTCTCTGCCAGTGAGGATGGCAGGAACCTTCGCCCTGGATCTCCGGGATGAGCCACCAGCCGAGTGGGCAGGAAAATGGCACCTTCCCCTCGGCACACCATCCTCTGCTTCCTCTACCCGGCCTCTTGTTCTATGCTTCCTGGGCAGCATCTCTGCTGTACCACGCTGGCGGTCTTGCCGGGGTTTGTGACCGCATCAAGCACTCGGAAAGGTCCTGGGCACAGTGCCAAAGTTTAAATGATTTTATTCTAACTCTGAGGAGCAGAGTAGCTTCCATGGTTCTGTCTGTGAATCTTCCTGATGAAAGCCTGGATCTGGGCCTCATTTTAACCAGGTACCCAGTGGCCAGCCAGCTGTGGTAGAGAACGGCTTAGGGGTGCTGCAGTGACCAGTGACCTGGGATTTGGGGCAGAGGCGGCACTCAGGAGTCGGCTGGTGCGAAGGTGGGAGACGCTGATGGCAAATGTTCTGGACACTTGCCTTCCACCGGGGCCCAAAGCCCTTCCTGGGAAGAGCCTATTCCTATAAAGTTGAGAGGGGGCGCACATCTCTCTCTGAGCAATCCTGAGACGGCCCATGTGGGACCCACCCCTGTGCACGTGCTGCACCTGTTGGCCCCAATCCTGACAGTGCCATTTCAGCATTCGGTGGACTGTCTGCCGCCAGGCGGCATCTGCGGAGCACCCTGCGGGCTCTGCGAGAGCAGTTCTCTACCGCAGAAAGGGCCTCCCACACACAGGCACGCTGGGGGGCATTAAGACAGACGCACTGAGGAGGCAAAACGGGGGACGAGGAACACCTCCAGCCAGAGCCTCTCTGCAAGGAGAAATTTTAGATGAAAGAGAAAAAAACAGACAAACATGGATGGATGCAGGTTGGAAGGGTGCCTGAACGTACAGGAGACTCCACAGGAAGAGGCTGGGGAGAGAACTGCAGGAGAAAGGCATTGGCAGGGATTAAACCCCGAGAGGTTGGAGACCAGTGAGAAGGGCAGGTGGGGTGGTTAACGTTCCTCTGCCTTGCATCTTGGTGGCTTCAAGCTGCTGGAGGGACCTGCCAACACCAGCCCAGAGACTGCTGCCACTAGTGAGCGGAGAGCCTCCTGCAGACAGGGCACCGGCTCCCAGCTCCTTCCCAATACCTCCCGCCCCACAGACCTGCCCCACAGACCCGAGCTGGTCAGCAGGCACCATATTGCTTCTCTACCCAGCGGGTGCCTTTGTCCTCCCGGGGGTAGGGGGGTGGAGAGAGCTCAACTCCTGAAGATCCGTCTTGCTCATCTCCACAGACATTTCCCAACTCCAGCCCAGACTGCAGGAGCCACGGGGGTCCAGTGGGTCCCAGGAGATCTGCGTGACTCCAGAGCCTGTCATTCTGGGGAGACTGCCTCCCAGAGAGGGTTGGATACGGCCAGTGTGCTGACCTTCCTCCACCTAGTCCTTTAGTCTCCCCTGTCCTTCCCCCACCTGTGGCTGCCAAGAAAGACAAAAACTATATGGAAGATTAACAAAACAAAAAGTTGGTTCTTTGAAAAAATAAACAAAACAGACATGCCTATCACTAGATTAACCAGAAGCAGAAAAGAAAGGACTTTAATAAGCTTAATCAGGAATGGAAAAGGAGAAATCACAACTGATACCACACAAATACAAAACATCATCTATGAATACTACAAAAATCTCTATGCACATTAAGCTTATAAACGTGGAGGAAATGGACAAATTCTTAGACACACACACAGCCTCCCTAGGCTCAATCAGGAAGAAAGAGAATTCTCGAACAGACCAATAGCAAGTACCAAAATTGAAGCAGCAATAAAAAACCTTCCTAGAAAAAAGTCCTGGACCAGATGGTTTCATACCCAAATTTTACCAGAGCTACAAAGAAGAACTGGTGCCTATCCTGCAGAAATTATTCCACAACATCAAGAAGGAAGGAATCCTCCCCAACATGTGTTTTTTTTTTTTTTTTTTGAGACAGAGTCTCACTTTATTGCCCAGGCTAGAGTGAGTGCCGTGGCGTCAGCCTAGCTCACAGCAACCTCAAACTCCTGGGCTCAAGTGATTCTGCTGCCTCAGCCTCCCAAGTAGCTGGGACTACAGGCATGTGCCACCATGCCCGGCTAATTTTTTCTATGTATATTAGTTGGCCAATTAATTTCTTTCTATTTATAGTAGAGATGGGGTCTCGCTCTTGCTCAGGCTGGTCTCGAACTCCTGAGCTCAAATGATCCGCCCACCTCGGCCTCCCAGAGAGCTAGGATTACAGGCTTGAGCCACCGCACCCGGCCCCCAACATGTTTTATGAAGCCAACATTACCCTGATACCAAAACCAGGAAAGAATTCAACAAAAAAGAAAACTACACACTAATATCCCTTATGAATATAGATGCAAAAATTCTCAAGAAAATCCTAGCAAACCGAATTCAGGTACTTATTAAAAAAATAATCCATCACAACCAAGTGAGCTTCATCCCAGAGATGCAGGGATGGTTCAACATATGCAAATATATATATATATATATTTTTTTTTTTTTTTTTTGAGACAGAGTCTCGCTTTGTTGCCCAGGCTAGAGTGAGTGCTGTGGTGTCAGCCTAGCTCACAGCAACCTCAAACTCCTGGGCTCAAGCAATCCTGCTGCCTCAGCCTCCCAAGTAGCTGGGACTACAGGCATGCGCCACCATGCCCAGCTAATTTTTTCTATTATATATTAGTTGGCCAATTAATTTCTTTGCATTTATAGTAGAGACAGGGTCTCGCTCTTGCTCAGGCTGGTTTCGAACTCCTGACCTCGAGCAATCCTCCCACCTCAGCCTCCCAGAGTGCTAGGATTATAGGCATGAGCCACTGCACCCAGCCAACCAACATATGCAAATATATAAATGTAATTCACTGCATAACTAGAAGTAAAGACCATATGATTCTCTCAATAGATGCAGAAAAAGCATTGGACAAAATTCAGCACCCTTTTATAAGAACACTTAACAAAATAGGCAGAGATGGGACTTACCTCAAAATGATAAAAGCCATATAGGACAAACCCACAGCCAACATCATACTGAATAGGGAAAAATTGAAAGGATTCCTGCTTAGAACTGGAACCAGATAAGGTTGCCCTATATCACCACTTCCATTCAACAAGTGCTGGAAGTCCTAGCCAGAGCAATCAGACAAGAGAAGGAAATCATGGGCATCCAAATTGGGGCAGAAGAGGTCAAACTATCACTATTTGCTGATGCTAGGATCTTATTTCTAGAAAACCCCAGAGATTCTGCCATAAGACTATTGGAATTGATAAACAAATTCAGCAAAGTCTCAGTACAAAATCAATGTACAGAAATCAGCAGCATTCTTATACGCCGACAACAGTCAAACTGAAAACCAAATCAAATACTCAATACCCTTCACAATAGCGACAAAAAAAAAAAAAGACCTAGGAATATTAAAAAAGAGAGAGAGACACAGATGTATTCAGTGTGCACATGTGCTGATTTGGGCCTGTAAATATACAGGGCGCTGCAGGTGGCACTGCTCCTGGTGAAGCTTTGGGTCTTTCCAGAGCCAGATGGGTAACTCAAACAGGGCCACAATAGGAACCACCACCCACCATCTGGAGCTGGTATCTGGGACATGACAGGACCCAGGGGCCACTGCACGAATGTGACGGGAACCGTCTTGCACCGCTTAGGTCTTCCACAGCGCCACTGAGTGCAGTGGCTCCTCCAGGAACAGGAGCACAGCACTGCTTCCTGCTGACTAACCCAGATGCCCTGGGACATCAGCTGCTGCTCTCCATCACGGCATGCCCGCTGGCACACTGTCTTCCCCTCCCTTCCTCCTTCTCCTCTGAACTGAGCAAAGCTTCTGCATCTGTCACCTATTACATCCTGGAGTCCCACTATCCACAGCTCCTGCACAGTCCCCTGGGCTCGATATCACAGTCACCGCATCTGCCAGTCCAGACCGCCTTTAGCCTGCCCTGGCCTACAGGACCAGTCGCCTTGGAGGTACAGCACGGTGCCAGAAACCTCAGGAGCAGGGCTCCAGCACCCACACCTCCCCAGCCTCCTGCTGCCAGGAGGCCCCAGCACCTACTTCCTACCCACCAGCCACTGACCAGCTGCAGGGAGCCCTCCCCACAGGCCTGGGCTCAGACTCAGAGTCCCTGCCAGCACACCTAACATGGAGTGCCCCAATGTGGTACTCTCTGCCCAGCCAGCCTTTCTTCTGTTACTGCTCCCTCCCCCAGGACCCCCAGATCTTGACACCCAGGCTAGGCACTGCACCTACTCCTAGGCTGGGCATAGCCTGAGGTCTCCACAGGACTCCCAGGCAAGGGACGGCTGCTTTCCAACGGGCAGGGCTGCGTGTGCACCAGGGCTCCCATGAACCTGGGGCTCACCCACAAAACAGCCCATCTAGGCTGCAGGAGCCAGTTCTTAGGGCTGACCTGGACTGGGAGCAGCTGAGCTGCATTCAGGCTGCTGTCCAGTCCTGTCACCCCAGCAGGGAGACCCCTAAGACGTCAGAGGGTCTGTAGCAGGTGGGAGCTCCCTTGAGAGCTGCCAGGGATGCCATGATCAACGGCTGGCTTACTGGAACGTTTGCTTTCTCTTTTCAAGATTTCCTATGAAGTTAACACAAGCCCCACACTCCGCAATCCCCGACTTTCACAGTCCCCAGTCCCTCAGGCCACAGCACTACATAAACCCAGTGCTTCCCAAATTTTGCTGATCACTGGAGCAGGACCAACAAAATACACGCTCAGGAGCTGTGGGGTGTGGCCATTTCCCCACCATGTGGCCAGACGATCGGTTTGCAGGGAGAGACTGAAGCAGGCAGGTAGAGATGTGAGGAAGACAGTCACTCCCAGGGTTCTGACAGGACCTTGTGTGCCATTTTGGGTTCTCCTCTGAAGTCTGTCCTGCGTTCTTGCCCTGAGGTTCTATGAGATAGCCTTAAATCCCCCTTTTAACTAAGTTAGTTTGAACTGATCTTTCTTGCTTGCAACCAGAGGCCTGATTAACAGAGAAAGACAGCAATTATTTTGTCAAACCTAGAATAGAGAGAGGAGCACTTCTGGCACCAAACCACAAACTCAGCTCAGTTACACGGCTCCAGGCAGACGAAGGGAGCCAGCTGTCTGTGCAGCAAACTGCGCTGTCACAGCCCTGCGTAGGGCATCTCGCCTCCCCAGACACCCTGGCTCCTTTCCCACCACGGCACGGGGCTGTCCGCGTGTAAGGGCAAGACACCTAGAGAAGGAAGCAGCTGCTCTGCCTGCAACACGCATCACAGCTTACTCTCTGCACGTTCATGTATGTTTATTACATAGATTTGCTTTTACGTATGGGAACTAAGAAGTGAAAGTTAACTAGAAAGCCTTTTTCTCTCTTCTCCTTAAAGAGATGATCTCAGTACATTACTAAGCAATCACTTTTTAAAAAGTCCAACACAAAAATAGCAAGTTCCAAACTTTAATTGGACATAGCTTCTATTAATATTTTAAAGAACACACAGTTTCTCTGGCGAGGTTATTTTCCCTGCCAAAACATCCCATCACTAGTGCAACATTTGCAGAATTATTTTGTCATTGTGAAATCAGTGTGTCTTGCATTTTATACACATACATACACATGTGCACACATATGAAATATATATAATTATGTATCTGTATCTATGAACTTTAACAAAGGAGGAAAAAAGCACATCTATAAATGAGCCGACTAGAGTAACACACAGAAGTGCTGCCTGTTTTTCATTTGGAACGTCCAGGTCAATCGCTCTGCCTTCCGACTTCATCCCAAAGGAGAACAGTCTGAAGCACAATCTGAACACTATCCTCCCCAAATCCATCCTTTCTAAGCCACTGCACCCTCATGCACAATAACTGGCTATCCCCAAATCAATCAAAAACAAAGAATGCAAAGCGGCAGCTCCTTTCCTCGCTGCAGCAGTCTACTCTCAATGGCTGCTGAGGGTGACGGTGACTTCTCTCATAACCCGGCTTTGCCTCCACCCAGGATCTCCTAGAGCTCAGGCTCCTTAACCTAGAGGGTCCTCCTGCCTTGGTGGCTCAAGGTTTTATAGTCACTGTGACCGCCAAGAAAGCAGCCAGGACAAATGATGCTTTACTGTAAAGTTACTACACATTCTGCACACACATCACTCAGCACTTGGGCTCCTATTCTTTTTTGCAACTTTAAACCATTTTGGTTAAATAACGTTCCACTATAATCTCACTTTATCCAGTTATCTTTTAGTACATCTGTGAAGTCATCAAATGACCACACTGTGTCACTATTTCAAACCTAAGCTAATAAATTTTAAGAAGGATAGCATCATATTAACATTCAGACTTGCTGACAAAAATGCAAGCAGGTCTTAATGCCACTCCTGTAGTACTAAGCCAGTACCTAAATTGATTTGAACGATCTGAACATACTTATCTCAGTGTTTAAGGAAGCTAGGCTGAGAACATGTTGGACATAAGAAAACATGGTAAAGATGAAAAATTCACCCTGAAAATCATTCACCTTGAAATTCAGCTGCAGAAGATTGTATTTTCTTCATTTGAGGACAAACGCAAGAAAAAAGCACTAAGTGTTTAATCCAGGGACACACAGCAAGTCAGTACAGTAACAGGAACTAGAACCTGCATCGCTCTTTAGGCAAGGGTGTGATGCACCAGCAAATACAAATAACTAGAGGAAACTTTTTAGACCAGATTTACCTAAAAAATGATTTCTCTCTCAGATCAAGTGATAGCAACATAGCAGAAAGATATTATAAGTAGCCACTGAAGAAAGCACCCAACTGTCCTGAGCAGGGCATGGGGCTAAGAGCAGAGAGCCCAGAGCCAAGGGCCATGGTCCACTTCAGCAACTTCCTTTGGTTTTCTGAGCCTGCTTCCTCATCCCTAAGATGGTCCTGAGGATTTAAAATAACATGTAAACAAACATAAATGACACAAGGCTCAGCGTATAATATGTACTCAGTGCAGTAGCTCTAGAGGAGGAAGCAGCTGCTCTGACTGCAGCACACACCACAGCTTCTGCACCTAAGTTTTCTGTAAGCGTAGCATTTGCTAACAGCTAGTTTTACTCCTACGTGGGAAGATAGAGGCGGGGTGAAGAGTGCAGCATCGGAAAGCGATGACTTTGCTCCCACTCCCCCTTGGCCACTGTCAAGTAATTGTGTATAGGTTACTAGCGGTTCTAGAGCCCAAAAGTGCCTCGGTGCATGCTGGCTCCAACAATGCTACCTATATGCCCGTGGGCAGGTTAACTCTTCCCTCCCTCAGTTCCAGTTCTCTGATCTGAGAATTCACACAGCAGCCCAGGGGCTGTGTCCTTTCAAAGCCCTGTTTGTAAGGTTGGCCCTAGGCTGGCATCTGGGAACTTGGATTTCGGGAGAGTTCCCAGCTCCATTAACTTGTTGGAGTGGCTCAGTGTGCCTGAACTGTGCAAACGCGGATCATACCAACCCCTGCTCTCCTCCAGGAGCCTGGAACGTCGGCACGGGCCATGCAAAGGGTGCCATGTGACCAGCCCTCAATAAAAGCCCTGTGTGCTGAGTCTCCAGTGAGTGACCCTGGTGGCTATTCCACGTGTTGCCACAGCCTGTTCTTGTGGTTCAGCGTGTCCTATGTGACTCCACTGGGAGGGACTCTGGGACAATCTCGCCTGGTTTCCTCTGAACTTCACTCCCTTCGTCTTCTCCCTGTGCTGGTTTTGCTGTGTCCTTTCATGTAACAAAGCTGTATGACTCTATGCTGAGTCCTGTGGGATCCCTCAGCAGGTCATGGAATTAGGGGGTGGTTTTCTGGACCCCCACATGCAGAGAAGAACAGCAATACTTCATAACTGGAGTCACGATAACATGAGTGAATATGTATAAAGGCTCAGTTCATATTATCTATGTGTAAAAAGGAGTTTGTAACAAATGCCTGTCTACCTTTTAGGTTGTGGTAAAAATTGAGATAATATATGTAAAAACACTTTGTGAAGAGTAAAGAATTACACAAATAAAAAGTGGCATTATTACTTACAAATTGTAAGCATTTTTTTTTTTTTTTGAGACAGAGTCTCACTTTATTGCCCAGGCTAGAGTGAGTGCCGTGGCGTCAGCTTAGCTCACAGCAACCTCAAACTCCTGGGCTCAAGCAATCCTGCTGCCTCAGCCTCCCAAGTAGCTGGGACTACAGGCATGTGCCACCATGCCTGGCTAATTTTTTTTTTCTATATATATTAGTTGTCCAATTAATTTCTTTCTATTTATAGTAGAGATGGGGTCTCGCTCTTGCTCAGGCTGGTCTCGAACTCCTGAGCTCAAATGATCCGCCCACCTCGGCCTCCCAGAGAGCTAGGATTACAGGCTTGAGCCACCGCGCCCGGCCAGCATTTCTGATTATGTATCATTACTAATAAATAATATCTGCTTACTGAATACAGACATAGCCAAATTCCACACACACCAGGGTATCATTCCCTTCCACCCCCAATTTCTGGAGAGAGATTCTTAAAACATGAATCCTTGATAATATATTACTACTTTCTATTATCACCTGCTAAGAGTTCTATACATTACCTGACAACTTATAAATGTAATTTGGGGAGACAGAAAAATAATTTGAGGAGAAAACAGAATTTATTTAGGGATAAATTCTGATAAAAAGACAGCAAATTGCTTATAGTGAACATCAGCATTGTATTTGACTTTTTTGAGACACAGTCTTACTCTCTTACTCTCCAACAAGAGTGCAATGGTGTCATCATAGCACACTGCAACCTCAAACTTCTGGGCTCAAATAATCCTCCTGCCTCAGCCTCCCAAATAGCTGCCATTACAGGCACCCACACCACACCCAGCTAATTTTTTCTATTTTTAGAAGAGATAGGGTCTAGCTCTTGCTCAGGCTGGTCTTAAACTCCTGACCTCAAGCAATCCTCCCGCCTTGGCCTCCCAGAGCCAGGATTACAGGGTGTGAGCCACCTCACGCAGCCTTGTTTTGGACTTTTTCAAAAACCCATTTTTACCCTAGAGCTAAAATATGAGATTATCCTATACTGCTTAATAAAATACTGGTAGCTTAAAAAACACTTCAGGGAAACTGTATCTGTACAGCTGCAGAGGATGGAGGAGGGAACCTGCTGTCTCTGAGGCCTTGCAGTGCTTCTGCTCACAGAGCGTGGTGGGAGTGGAGGTCACGACACAGGGAGCACTGAACGTAAAACACGGGATGCCCAGAATGCACGACGACAGCAGGCCTTGAGTTAGGAAAAGAAGTTTCATCTCACTCTTGTCTTACTTTTCTAGTATGGTCTTCTCTAGTCTCTTGAACTTTTTCAGTTCGACAATTAGTTCCCAATATTTGAGGTACACCCACATGAGTCTCCCATTTTGGTGTTTGTTGGTGTTCCAGACATCACCACAATATGTATCATGCTTAAATATGTCAATTAAACCAGACACCATCTCTAGGTCAGCAGCGACTGGGTCAACAGATGCTCGCACCAGCAAGTTGTTCTCTAATTCCAGCCGCTTGTGGCGAGAGAGAAACAGACTACAGTAGATACCCTGTCTTTTGGTGAGAGCATCTTCAAATTCTTTCAGCAAGAGCTTGGCTCTCCTTTGCCAGTCGTCCTCCTTTTCCAGACAACTCAGATACACAGCTCTCAAAGGCTGTAACTGCCTTTTCTCTTGCATCACCCGGGCCCGTTCCTGTTCCAGAAGCTTCTTTTCTTCTACCAACTTGCGTCCCTGAGCGATAAGGGCTTCTCGATAACTAGCTGCTCTGTTTTGTTCCTTTTCAAGTTCCAAAGACAACTGAGCAACAGCACGCCGATTTTCTGAGATCATAGCATGGTACTTGGCTTCAAGATCCTTCTGGAAAGCAGTAGTTCTCTGATGGTATGCTTCTCTCTCTTTTTCTATTTCTTTCTTGGACTCCCTAGACCAAATCCAACCTGACATGAATAAATTGGGGGAGAAAAATACACAAAATGAACAGTTAGAGCTGAAGTTCTAGAATCTTCACTTAAATAAAACAAAAAGCCCGGTGCAGTGGCTCATGCACGTAATCCCAGCAGCTTGGGAAACCTGCTTGAGGCCAGGAGTTCGAGACCAGCCTTGCAACACAGTGAGACAGACTCTCTACAAAAAATAAAATTAGCTGAGTGTAGTGGTGCATGCCTGCAGGCCCAGCTACTTGAGTCTGAGGCAGGAGGATCAGTGGAACCCAGGAGTTTGAAGTTACAGTGAGCTATGATGACATAACTACACTCTAGCCTGGGTGACAGAATGAGACTCTGTCTCTAAAAAAGGGAAATGTAAAGCAGCTAAGGATAGCATTTCAATAAAGCTTAAGACTTCCAAGGTCCCAAGAAGACGGCATTTTGTATGAAGGATGAGTCTGGTTTTATGCTTGTGGAACTGAGGTGGCAACAGCAGATCCAAATAGAAATGGATGTGGTTTAGCCATCCATGGCTATATAGAATGGATATATAGTAAATATATAATATATAAATGGATATACAGAGAATATATAATAGGCAAAAATGCCTATTTTAAAATCAGATAAGGGCTGGGTACCCCAAAGATAAGCAAGGCAAGGCTGCAGATAGAAAGTTCCCCTCCCATTCTTCTAATATTCCATTGTAGGGAGAATCCACCAGTGTTTTTTGCCTCTGAAACCTACCACCATCTGCCTACTCTGGTCACAGTGCCCCCAGGCACCACGGGCAAAATTTCAAAAATTTGGGTAGGCTTCAAATATCTTTGGCCAGGTTCTTATAAAGTTGTGCTTAAGGCCGGGCATGGTGGCTCACACCTGTAATCCTAGCACTCTGGGAGGCTGAGGCGGGCAGATTGCTCCAGGTCAGGAGTTTGAAACCAGCCTGAGCAAGAGCGAGACCCCGTCTCTACTATAAATAGAAAGAAATTAATTGGCCAACTAATATATAATAGAAAAAATTAGCCGGGCATGGTGGCGCATGCCTGTAGTCTCAGCTACACGGGAGGCTGAGGCAGGAGGATTGCCTGAGCCCAGGAGTTTGAGGTTGCTGTGAGCTAGGCTGATGTCACGGCACTCACTCTAGCCTGGGCAACAAAGCAAGACTCTAACTCAAAAAAAAAAAAAGTTGTACTTGGCTTTGCCTGGTCATGACTAGTAAATAGTTTATGTCTAAGTTATTTGCTTATGTTCTGACAGGAGTGCATAAAAATAAGATGGATTAAGAAGTTCAACCTCCACCGGGTGCAGTGGCTCACGCCTGTAATCCTAACACTCTGGAAGGCCGAGGTGGGTGGATTGTTTGAGCTCAGGAGTTCGAGACCAGCCTAAGCAAGAGCGAGACTCCATCTCTACTAAAAATAGAAAGAAATTAGCTGGACAACTAAAAATATATAGAAAAAATTAGCTGAGTATGGTGGTGCATGCCTGTAGTCCCAACTACTTGGGAGGCTTAGGCAGGAGGATCGCTTGAGCCCAGGAGTTTGAGGTCGCTGTGAGCTAGGCTGATACCACGGCACTCACTCTAGCCCGGGCAATAGAGTGAGATTCTGTCTCAAAAAAAAAAAAAGGTCAGCCTCAAGACGTAGTGTGGGTCCCTTTATAAAACTGGAGACCATGGCATCTTATAAACATGGGATGGGGAGAGGGGAGGCTAAGGTAGACACCACCCTGCTCTGCCCCCATGCTGAGAAGCAGCCAGGACGCACCCTGGCCACCCCCTGGCTCTGGATGGAGTCACCAACGCTTTCCCAATCCCATTAATAGCAAGAGCCTGGTGTGTTTCAACAATAAAATAAAAGACAGTGTGGTGATACTTTCATCCACATGCTGAACTGATGCTACTGCTCAATAATTTAATAAATGTTGGGGTGACCATATACCGAGTCCTAGATTTTCAAAATGATGATGTGTTCAGCCTGTATATCCTAAAAGCAGCATGGATTTGAGTCCCCTGGAAAACAGGTCTATTCAGTAAATTTTCAAAGCCCAAGGCCCAGCAGTGGGTTCTTTCATTCATTTCTGTCCGACAAGCCATCTACCCACTTTCTTTACTTCCCTGTCCACACCCACTTCTGAAACCTTTGGGGCTCCCATCAACTTCAACGGCTCTCTTCCCTCACTGCCACTCCCCCAATTCAATTTTTCCCCAGGTCTGTGGCACCAATAATCACCTCCGTGGGGACAAGCCCACCACTGCAACATTCCCATAACCCTGGAAGCCGTTTCTATTTGGACGTGCTGTTGCCGCCTCAGTTCCACAAGCTTAAAACCAAACTCGCCCTTCCCCAGCTAAAAATAGCTTCTAGTCCTAGTTCAGTTAACAACTCACTCAAAGCACGCCATCTTTATCCTCTCCCTTTGCCAGAGAGTTCACAGGCAGGGAACCCGACCAGGAAAGCAGCAGTTACAATGTAATTTGGTAAGCACTCAGGGGTTTGCGAAAGGTACATGAGGAAATAGGAGGGGAGGGCTCACCCAGCTTTGGGGGAGTCAAGGAAGGCTTCATAAAAGAGGTGAATGAAACAAGTATGGAAGGCTGAGTAGGAGTCGGTAGGAAAAGTCACTGTAAGTAGAAGGAACAGGGCACAAATTCCGAGAGCAGAGGGATCCCAGGAGTCGGATGTGCTAGGAGCATGGGGCTGACATCAAGGAGGAGCTGGGGATGGCAATGGAAAAGCCACAGGGCCAAGTGAGAGAAGCCCTTATAGACTCTGACAAGGAACGTGCATTTACTCTGCAGCCACGAGGAGTTGGGAAAGACTTTTAAGAAAGGTAATAGAATAGTTAGATTCGATATCATCCTGGTGGAGGTGTGGCATTTTAGAGGTGGGGCTGGGAGGAGTGGGGCAGAGGGCAGAAGGAGGGAGACTCTAAAAAGGGGTGGCTCTGTTATAATTAGCCTAGCCTCTCATCAATAAATCAATCAGTAGTGTTTATGAAACATTCATTTATCTGCCTTCTACACTATGCTGGGGGCTGATTAATACTCATATGTTGCAGTATAACTTCTGAAACATGTAGTAATATTTTTGGAGGATCCTTATGAGAATGCAAAGTTATCTCTATCATACTACCTCAGCAAAAAAAAAAGCCAAGAAGGAAAAATATTCCTCAACCCTTCTCAGGGACAGAAAGCATTGTTTTCAAAGTCCAAGAAGGTAAGGCAGGAATTTCAAAAGTGAAATTATTATGAAAGGCTATACAAGACAGAGATGAATCTGAAAACCAAATAAAAAATGAACATAATTTCAGGGCCTCTCCCAGCCTCAAAGCCAATTAACCATTATATCAGTAAGAGTAATTTTATTTTATTTAATTAATTTATTTTTTTGAGACAGAGTTATTTTTTTTTTTTGAGACAGAGTCTCACTTTGTTGCCCAGGCCAGAGTGAGTACCGTGGTGTCAGCCTAGCTCATGGCAACCTCAAACTCCTGGGCTCAAGCAATCCTGCTGCCTTGGCCTCCCGAGTAGCTAGGACTACAGGCATGTGCCACCATGCCCGGCTAATTTTTTTTATATGTATATATTAGTTGGCCAATTAATTTCTTTCTATTTATAGTAGAGACGGGGTCTCGCTCTTGCTCAGGCTGGTTTTGAACTCCTGACCTTGAGCAATCCGCCTGCCTCGGCCTCCCAGAGTGCTAGGATTACAGGCGTGAGCCACCGCACACAGCCTCAAGTTCTCATATTCTTAAGTGCCAATCCAGAACCACAGTATGTGAAGAAATGCAAAACTAATTCCTCAGCACCAGTGAATCGATCATGTGACTGGTCCCCAAAGCAGTGCAAAGTCAATTCAAACTGGAGAGAATTTCTGGCCAAGTTGAGCAGAGGTTTCATTGGATAAAGTCTCTCAAAGACTGATTTCCTAATCATTAAACATATATCCAAAACTGGTTTTCCTTCTTTTTTTTTTTTGAGGTAGGATCTCACTCTGTTGCTCTGGCTGCAATGCAGGGGTGTAACCTCAAACTCCTGGACAATAGCAACCCTCCCACCTCAGCCTCCTAGATAGCTGGGAGCGTAGGTTCACACTACCACACCTAGCTAATTTTTCTATTTTTTTGTGAAGGAAAGGTCTTGCTATGTTGCCCAGGCTGGTCTCAAACTCCTGGCCTCAAGCGATCCTCCCACCTTGGCCTCCCAAAGTGCTAGGGTGACAGACATGAGCCACCACACCCAGCCTCAAACTGGTTTTCTTTATGCCTATTTTTCCCCATCAGTACTCATGAGGGCAACTGAAGCCAGCAAAAGACTTCCCCTTCAGAGCAGTGAAGCCTTGACAAGGAGCTAACAGTTATTAGAATCCACTCCACACAAAATGCTTCTAAATACTTTGTCTTATTTAGTCCTCGCAATGGGTTGAGGTATGATTAATCATCTCCCATGAACAGGTAAACTGAGGCTCAGAAAGGTTAAGAAATTTTCCCAGACTCACTATATGGGATAAAACTAGGCTGTACCCATCAGATCCCAAAGCCATGGTCTTCAGGCTCCCACACCTTGCTGCTTCCCCCAGCAGAGCTTCACACTTTCAGCCCAAAAAACACAAATGTTAGGAAAACTATGACTTACGAAAAGCTGCCAATCCCAGCATTGGAACCAATAGGGCATAATTCCACCTGCTTCCATCACCGCCATCAGCCCTGGAATTAGGTCGGATATTCCAATTTGGAGGATCATTTAAGTCATTCATAGAGATATACCTTGAAATAAAGGACAAACACATTAACCATAAAAGGAATAAAACATATTTGTCACAATTACATCATCTACATGATCATATGAATCACTATTTTTATTCAAGAAAGGTTTTCGGCTCTATTCATGCTGCACAGCACTGAGCCCTATGGGATTCAAAGAAAGCAAAAACAAGACCTTAAATGAGAGCAATGTACAATCTGGTGGGGGAGAGACCTGTCTCAAATAACTGAAAAACAGGTACAATGAGGTAAGTTCTCCAGTGTAAACACGTTTAAATGTATAGTTGTTGTGATGGTTAATTTTACACATCAACATGACTGCATCATGGGGTGCTCAGATATTTGCGTAAACATTATTTCTGGGTGAGTCTAGGAGGATGTCTCTGGATGAGACTAGCATTTGAATTCTTAAACCAGTTCTTGATTCTCTCTCTCTCTCTCTCTCCTCCCTCTACTGGTTCTGTTTCTCTGGAGAATTCTGTTAATACAGTTGTATATAAAAATATATAATTATTCATATGTAAAATTATGCAGCTCACACTAGACACAATGTCTCATGAGCTAGGTTTTGAAGAATGGGCAGCACTTTAACAGGGAGAGACAAAGTGAAGGGGTCTTCTGAGCAGTCAGAAGAGTGTGTGGGAGGAACATATGAAAACACCAGCTGTGGCTGGGTGTGCTCCACACCCCTAATCCTAGCACTTTGGGAGTCCAAGGCAAGAGGAATGCTTGAGGCCAGGAGTTTGAGATCAGCCTGGTGAGGACTGAACTCTGATCTTTTTCTTTGCTCAAAAAATTCCTTTCTGGCTGGCGCAGTGGCTCACACCTGTAATCCTAGCACTCTGGGAGGCTGAGAGAATGCTCAAGGTCAGGAGTTCAAAACCAACCTGAGCAAGAGTGAAGACCCGTCTCTACTATAAATAGAGAGAAATTAATTGGCCAACTAATATATATAGAAAAAATTAGCCAGGCATGGTGACACATGCCTGTAGTCCCAGCTACTTGGGAGGCTGAGGCAGCAGGATTGCTTGATTGCTTGGGCCCAGGAGTTTGAGGCTGCTGTGAGCTAGGCTAACACCACGGCACTCCCCTTAGCCTGGGCAACAAAGGTAGATTCTGTCTCAAAAAAAAGAAAAAGAAAATTCCTTTCTAAGAGGGTCTGGTAAGTCAAACATACAAATGATAAAATCTCGGCAAACAGGTTTACTTCCTGACCTGATGATGGTATAGCATCACGTGAAAGACAGAAGACACTAATGTTAATTCAAGTATTCCTTTCTGCTGATTCCTGGTCTTTGGACAAAGCCTAACTCTTTCAGCCAATTATCAGCTGAACAATCCCTAAATCCACTTATAACTTGCAAGCCCCCACTTGATACGTCTTGCCTTAATCCCTAAACCCACCTATGACCTGTAAGCCCCTGCTTCGAGATGTACCATCTTTTCAAGCCAAACCAATGTATGCCTCCCGTGTACTGGTTTATGGCTTCACCTGTAATCCCTGCTCCCTAAGATGCAGAAGACCAAAGAATAACCTAGCCAGAGACAGTCAACTTGCTTGAGGCTTCTTAGGCGTGGCTCCCGGCAGGGTCCTTAAGTTTGGCTCAGAATAAATCTCATTAAATTATTTTACGGAGTTTGACTTCTCCGTTGACACTGGGCAACACTGGGTCTCTATAAAAAATTTAAAAATTGGCCAGGCGTGGTGGCATATGCCCGTAGTCCCGGTTACAGAGGGGGTCACTGAGCCTGAAGCAGGGACCTCTGCGACATTGGTGCCCATCACGAGCCTTCCCCACGCCCGTGATGCTGTCCACCACACCTCGAGCAACCCATGTTTTCTTTTGTGGTTTTTTTAAGACAAGGTCTCGCTGTGTCGTCGGGGCTGCACAGCAGCGGCTGCGGGTCCCCAGAGGGCGGGCTCCGGCTAGGCCGCGGCCGCCGCCCCGCCGACCCCATTCCCTGTCGTCTGGACGTTCGGGCCCTCTCAGCCCCGGCCACCCCAGGGAAAGACCCAGGGGGCTATTCTTAGAAACATCGACGCCCAAACCCTCTCCTGAGCAAAGCCGGCCTGGCCCGGCCTGGTTCCCGGGCGCCCCGACCCACCTCCTGCCGGGAGCGCGAAAGCCCCGCGTCCCCTCAGCGTTGCAATCCGTGGTCCCGCTCTGCGCAGGCGCGGCCTGGTGCGCAGGCGCGATAGCCCGTCCCCGCCCCGCCCCGCCCCGCCCCCCCCGCTTCGCGCGTGATGCGCAGGCGCAGTCCGGCGCGGGGGCTGGCGGGACAGTGTCGTGGCGGACATGTCTGGGATCCGAGGTTTGTCGCGGCTGCTGGGCGCGCGGCGCCTGGCGCTGGCCCGGGCGGTGAGTCGGCGCCGCAGGACGGGGCGGGAGCCGAGGCGGCGGCTGCAGGGGCAGCGGGACGGTCCCTAGTTGGTGTGGGCGGAACTGACGCCGGGTTCCCCGCGCCCCCCGCCCCTGCTTCGGAACGGTCGCTGCGGGGCCTGCGGCCGCGGCCCGGTGAAGGTCACGACCCTGCGCCGCCCGGTCGAGGGCTGGGGTCAGGATGCCGCGCGGGCTGAGCGGACCGAGCCTCAGCCCTGGGGCGTGGGCCGGGGGAGGAGCCGTGTCTGCCCAAGGTCACCGGGCGGTAACCGCCGGGGGCTGCGCAGGGCCGGGCCGGCCGCTGCCGGGCCCGCGGGCGACCTGGGAGCGATGGAGCGGGTGGCTGGGCCGGGCCCTTCCGCGCCCGAGCGAGCGAGAAAGCGCAGATCTGCGCGGGTCCGTGCCCAGGCCTCGCAAGTGAAGGCCCTTTTTGGAGTTTTGTGTGCGGTGGCCCTTGTGCACAGTTTTTAAAAATCAGATGGAGAATGTGGCACGCTGACCGGGCAGGGGCGCCGGGACCTGTATTTTCCTGTGCGGTGTGGGGACAGTCCGAGAGGGGATGTAGGACGTGCCTCCCTGTGCTGGACTCGGGTTAGCGGAGGATGATGGCTGGGGATTTGCTCTCCTGAGCCCTTGCGGTTTGAGGACGCGTAAGCGACATCTCCACAATGACCTCTGCACAATCGGCGTTTTAGGATTTTATTTAATCAAGCCAAGTTTCCAAGGTTTACTTCTTTAATTCTTTTAAACGAACTCGCCCACCCAGCAACTTAATAATTTAATTACAAAGTAAAATCTCAGGAGGAACTAACTAAGGCATACAACAATACTCATTTGAATTATGCTTGTAATTGTAACTGCAGTTTTCTCTATCTTGAAATAGAGTTGTTAAAAATTATGTTGAGCTCAACGTGAGGCGTAGTCATAGAGCCATCCTGTCAACACCATAAAGCATTTTAAATGATTTAACATGTTGCTGTGGTTGGTGCTTACTGAGCTGAGATCCACCCCTCTCCCCTGCCCCCCCAGAGCTGCTAAGAGGGAGTCCACAAACAGGAAGTCAAGTCCTGGGTCAGTGGGACTTTTTATGGGAAGTGCTAGATTGGTAACTTATGGCTGGAGAAGAGCTAGTATGTATGTCCTCATCTCCCAGGTAGTGCCCAGTTTTCCTTCTGTAGACTAAGACACTTCCAGCCTACAAAACGGCCTTCATCCACTGCCCATGCTTTGTGGATTTATCAGTGAAAACATTGTTGTCTTTTTTCCCCATGCTAGATTAGAATTCCAGCTCAGAGCAAGAATAGAGTTCTGGCACAACATGTAAGGGTGTGTAAACTGTTCTTTCCTAATGGCTTGATTAGAAGTAATTTTTTTCAGAGGTTAATTGACTCAGCTTTTAGCTGCCAGCACTTAACATGTGTGCCTCATCTCAATCTTCACAGCCCTGTGATTGGGTACTTGTAAACAAGAAGGTGTGATGGAGATAGCAAAATTGAACCATATGTTAGGCCTACCTAGAGATGGTCTTCAGTTTTTTTTAAGTCTTTTTATTATTTTATTTTATTTTTTTGTTTTTGAGACAGAGTCTCGCTTTGTGGCCCAGGCTAGAGTGAGTACCATGGCGTCAGCCTAGCTCACAGCAACCTCAAACTCCTGGGCTCAAGCAATCCTCCTGCCTCAGCCTCCCGAGTGGCTGGGACTACAGGCATGCGCCACCATGCCCGGCTAATTTTTTCTATACATATTAGTTGGCCAATTAATTTCTTACTATTTATAGTAGAGACGGGGTCTTGCTCTTACTCAGGCTGGTTTCAAACTCCTGACCTCGAGCAATCCGCTCGCCCAGAGTGCTAGGATTAAAGGCGTGAGCCACCACGCCTGGCAAGTCTTTTTATCTTGATGAAGCTACAGAAGTTAATTTTGCCCCAAGGCATATATTTATTTGCGTTTCTGAGAGGCTCTTTTTCCCCAAAGAATTGGAGTTTAAAAAGGAATAAGAGAATCAAATTAGCAGAAAAAGGAAAAACATTTGTGATAGCCAACTGAGAAATGTCCTTGTTAAATGGATGCTAAGGATAATTTCAGTAAAGTCCACAAAGAATTTTTTCTTTATATCATTTAGGTCAATTCTGTAGAGTTTTCAGTTCATTCTGTATTTATGGCTGCTTTCAAGTTACAAGCTTCTCAGACTTTGCCATTTTTTTTTTCCTTTTTGTGGTCCCAGTGCACTGACACAGTTTGCAAACTGTTCTAAAGAAGTTTAATGCAAAGGAAAAGTAAACCCCAAGACCTTAAATAATTGTTGGTTAACTGCTCACTTCAAGTGAGAGATTTTTCAAACCCCTTACCGTGAATATCCAAAATATTGTTCTAGGATAAATCAATTTCTTTGAATGGATTGTTCTGAGTATGTTTTAATGGCATATCTAGAAGCACATTATTTAGGGGATTATAGTGGTATTGTTTGCTTCTTGGGATGATTATAATAACAATGACTTTCAGTTCTGCATTCTGTGTAATGTTTTCCTGGTTCATTTGAAACTGTGACCTGATTTTGATATATAACCTGGATATTAATCTTAGTTTGGAGTCTTATAGATTTTTTCCCAAGTATCTTTAGATAGTGGGAAAGTCCAGGATGTGAAGTAACATTTGAAACCTTCAGTGGCATTCTTCTGAACCAGGGCTCATAACGTGTGCTCGGTAATCATGTGAACTGTACTTTAAGCATCACTATTTAAAAATAAACATGAAAATTTTTAATGAAAAGAATTACACATATAGATGAGCATAGAATGCCTTGTAAATGAAGAGGAGTAGACCACCCTCCATTCCCCAGTGGAAGCTATGCTGAGCTGTTTCTGATACTGGTCCCTGGTATTTAGTGCCCTTTCTTTAGCTGCTATGCTGTTGCATTTTTATTATTTTTGGACATCAACTTCTTGCCCAGTAGAGGGGGATTTATTATAGTTCCCTTAAACCACCCTACTTCCCTTTTGTCTTCCCAATATAGTTACGAATCCATTTAAGGTCCTTTATTAGCTGCTTTTCTAATTGTATAGATTGTACCTAACAATTAATTTCTTGTTCATGTTTTATAGGTGTATTTTATTAGATGAGGACTCCCCATGTTGCTGGAGTGAGGATATTAGTATCTCTACCCTTCATTTTTTTCTCCCTTCTACTTCCTAATTGAGTCATCTGAACTTGTATGTTATTAAACAAGGTCTAGGTATTAGTGTTAGGTAGATTTCCTCATTCTTCTTTTTCTTTCTTTTTTTTTTTTTCCTGAGACAGAGTCTCACTCTGTTGCCCGGGCTAGAATGCCGTGGTGTCAGCCTAGCTCACAGCAACCTCAAACTCCTGGGTTCAAACAAACCTCCTGCCTCAGCCTCCCAAGTAGCTGGGATGACAGGCATGCGTCACCATGCCCAGCTAATTTTTTCTATATATTTTTAGTTGTCTAGCTAATTTCTTTCTATTTTTAGTAGAGACGGGGTCTCGCTCTTGCTCAAGCTGGTCTCAAACTCCTGACCTCGAGCAATCCTCCCACCTCGGCCTCTGAGTGTTAGAGTCACAGGTGTGAGCCACCACGCTCAGCCTCTTTTTTTTTTTTTTTTTTTACATGTGTAAAACAAAGTTTATTGAAGAAGGACAAGATAAGTTTACAGAGCAACATACTTGATGAACAGGCCACTCGTAAGAAGAGGCCAAAATATACTGTTCTTATTAGTGCTATTATGTTACTATGGTTCTTTTTCAAGAGTGTTTGTATTAAAATTCTTTCTTGAAATATGATTTTACCATTTAAAATTATACTAAGAGAATATTTGTTTCTAGTTTTCTAAATTTAGTTTCTGAAAAAGAAAAAACCCTAAATTGGCTTATGTCAATAAAAACAAAGAAATAGACTTGAAATTGGAGAATTGAAGCGTGTGTGAGAAATTGGTTTGTGAGAGCCATCATTCAGACCCAGAGTGAGAAGGGATGGAAGGGGTGGGAGCCAAAGGAAATCAAGTTGTCTAGCCTTGGCCTGACTCCCTTCACCTTATAAGGAAGCCACTCATTTTCTAACAATTCAAGAGTTCATTTTGCCAAATTCTCCTCATTGTAATCCCCACGTGTTTGTCCTACAGAATAATTTTTTTTTTGCCCCACAGAGTAAATAAGATTGCAGAATACTTGAAGGCATCTCATATCCCCTCTTCTGATTGCTAAGTGTATTATTTCCTTAACTATTCTTTGTGATATTTCTGGAACTCCTCATTTTATTAGTGATTTTTCTAAAATGCCACCTGAATGCTAAGATTCTCTCACATTGGGCCAGAATTTCACTAAAAGCAGTTTTCTTCCAGGTGCAGTGGCACATACCTGTAGTCCCAGCTACTTGGGAGGCTGAAGCAGGAGGATTGCTTGAACCTGGGAATTCGTGGCTGCAGTGATCTATGATTATGCCACTGCACCCCAGCCTGGACAACAGAGCAAGACCCTGTCTCAAAAGAGGGGGGGCAGTTTTTTTGTGTAAATGTTTCTAAGATGGGACGAGTTGTAGAGGTTGGCCAGGGGCAGCCAGGCAGAGGGAACAGCACCAGGGCCTGACCACAGAGTGTGGTTGAAGTCCTCCTGTGTGTAATGAAGGCCGACATCATTTATCTCTCTGAGCTTTTATTATTCCAGAACACAGATCTGATACACTTCTCAGTGCCTTTTCCACTAACCACAGATGTTTGGAGCTCCAGAATGAAAAGGGCTATGATGAAGCCAGTTAAAATGCTTCATTATTTACAAAACTGCAACGTACGGTAACATAATATAGATAGCCTTCCCACCCTCCACTCAGTAGCATAATTAGGACTTTACAGAGAAAGTGCTTTTTCCATGTGTACCTTGAGTCAGTGAATATCCTGTTTGGAAACGAGCTGCATCCAAATGGGACTTTCCTGGAGTCAGAGTGGAGAGGCGCTGTTGGGGCTGAGCTCCTGCTGCTGCCTCTGCCCTTTGGCTTCTGGGCAGGTGTTCGGTATGAGCAGGAACACCTGGGCACGTGAGATGGGCAGGTGTTCGGTATGAGCAGGATCACCTGGGCACAGGAGAAGGTTAACAGTTTACCAGGAGAAGTTGTAATTACAATTCCTCCCACAGTGTTTGCTGTTCCTTCAAGGCACTAACCCCTCAGTCTGTGTCTCAGCAGGGGCCGGCGGCCTTCCAGACAGGAACCCGAGGGTTTCACTTCACTGTCGATGGGAACAAGAGAGCATCTGCTAAAGTGTCAGACTCTGTAAGTTTTGGGTTTTCGTTCCATTATAATTTTTTTTTCTGCTTAGAGGGGTAATGATCTATACCAGTTTTTTTGTTTGTTTGTTTTTGTTTTTTTTTAGGCTGGTCAAGTGGAACCAGTTTGTTTTAATGTATTTTAAAAGACCTATTTAAAGAGAAAAGATTCTCACTGGGCATCCAGTACAAACTCAGATTATTTTTAGTGTAGTAATACTTAATTGTGGCATAAATATGAACATAAATATTAACATTTTTGCTTATAGCTTTTATGTAGCTATAAACTGGATTTAAATAAAGTAAAGTAACACATGGTTAAAATAGAAATGAGCAGTGTTTGATGTGGTGGGCCTAATCAGGTAGGACCAGGCACAGGTTCGTCTGTATTCAGCGTGCCTGTGCTGCTTTGCTAAACAGGTTTGCTGACAGGTTCTTTCCTCGTCATCTGAAAGTTGTTAATACTACCTGGCACATTCTTGGTCATAAAAAAGACGTGGGCCTGCAGTAGAGTTGTGGTCCTCAATTCTAAGGTTGTTGCCCAGACGAACTGGAACTGCTTCTGTAAATGAAAACAACGTTCTGATATTTTCATGAGAAACTTGCAGATCACAGGTGGGAAAACATTATCCATGCTACGTTATAAGCTTAGATTTGTTTAGTATATGTTATACGGGTAGTAGGAACATAAAAAGAGAAGATAAATAAAAAGGACAGTTGGAAAGAAAAACTGTATTTAAAACGGGTGTTTTGATTCATGTTGGTGCTTTCCTTTGCGTCTGCAGTTCCCTGCTTTGGCAAACAACTGACAAATTGGGGTCTTCATGGTCGAGCTTTCTGGGAAATAGATGTTTTGAGGCTGTATACCTCTGAATTTTCAGCTGAATTTTCACTCCTCTCAGCCCCAGAATGGGGTGTGTGCACAGCAGTTGCTCCTTCATCTTCTTCAAGCTGTTTTACCAGAACCACAGTCTTCGCCTTTGACATTGCTGAATGTGTGATTGACAGGCGAATTTCTCTTTCCCAGATTTCTGCTCAGTATCCAGTGGTGGATCATGAATTTGATGCAGTGGTGGTAGGCGCTGGAGGGGCAGGCTTGCGTGCTGCTTTTGGCCTTTCTGAGGCAGGATTTAATACAGCATGCGTCACAAAGCTCTTTCCTACCAGGTCTCACACCGTCGCAGCACAGGTAAGAGAAAGGTGCTGCTGATGCTCTCACTGTGTCCAAAGTCCTGCATGGTCCAGTTCTGCCTAGACAGCCTCCTTCCTCCTTCCCATGCTGTGCCTACCTGGTTCACTCTCACTCTGGGGCTTCTGCCTGCGTCCTCTTCAGTGGAGCCGTGTAGGACTGGAGCCCTGCCTCACTCTTGTTGGGGCCTTAGTCACACTTGGGTCTTCTCTGACCATCCTGCCTAGTGCCCCTCCCATCATGCCTTATGAGAAAGAGATTATCTAAAGAAGAGGAATCAAAATTTAGGTTGGAGGAGAAAAACATGAGTTTCATTTGTCCCACTGCCATGTTCTGTGCCTCTGCGGCCACACACAGAAGGAAATGGGGGTGCAGGGGAGAGTGGAGCTTATTGGCAGGAAGCATGTCTCGTCTTTAATACATTCCCATGAATACCACTGGGAGTGTTTTGTAATATGATAAAATGATCTCAATAGATTTGAGGTATGTTAAGTAACCAGCATATTTTGTGTGTCCTTTGACTCACTCCTCCAAACAGCCCTTGAGGAGTTCACTCATCTTCACTGCACAGATCAGGAGACCGAGACAAAGAGGGTTCTGTCCCTCCCCTAGTGAGGGAGGAGCTGTGACTGGGCACCAGCATGCCTGAGGTCAGCCCTCTGGGAGTTACCACACACGTAGTTGGCCTCCTCTGAGTCTGGTCCTGGGGAGGAGACCGGGGACGCACTGGGCTCCCACCTGCTGCTTGTAAGGAGTGCTTGGTGTTTGCAGGGCGGGATCAATGCTGCTCTGGGAAACATGGAAGAGGACAACTGGAGGTGGCATTTCTACGACACCGTGAAGGGCTCCGACTGGCTGGGGGACCAGGACGCCATCCACTACATGACAGAGCAGGCCCCTGCCTCTGTGGTCGAGGTGAGGCGTGGGAAGCTCACGGGTCCTCTTGTAGTCTGTTGCTAATGCAGAGGGAGTCCTAGAGAGAACTTAAGAGGTTGAGGCAGGTGTGGCCAGCTGAAAGAATGGTAATGAACTAAACTAGCAAGGGGAATCTTTTTCTGTCATTAACTACCAAGTACATTTAACAAGGAAGCTTTTCTGAAATGTCAGCATTTTATAGAACATATTCCTTTTGGTTTTGCAAATTTGGATTAAAGTCGTGTAGCATAAATTAGCTTAACTCCTTTAAGGTTTTTGTTTGTTTTTGTTTCACAGCTAGAAAATTACGGCATGCCCTTCAGCAGAACTGAAGATGGGAAGATTTATCAGCGTGCATTTGGTGGACAGAGCCTTAAGTTTGGAAAGGGTGGGCAGGCCCATCGATGCTGCTGTGTGGCTGATCGGACTGGGCACTCGCTGCTGCACACCTTGTACGGAAGGGTGAGCCACCTTGGGTGCATATAAAAATACTAACAGGGTGCTCTGGGAAGCTCTCTCTAAGGCAGTGTGTTCGTTCCTGCATCTGTTGTGGAAAATTGAACTGAGGATTGTTATGTGCCATGTTCGAACTTGGGATCTGTCACACTTTGTGTATAAGAACAGAGCAAGTATTTTAAGACTCTTTCATCACTTCTGCGTTCCTGAACTGATTGATTTGTTTTAATGCTTAACTGTTAAAACTGGACGAAGACTTGAGGAATAGTGATCACTGGGTGATCAGGGCCAACTCTGGCATGGCCAAGCAATTAATGTTCTGAACAGCATTGATTCAGAGGAATCAGTACTTGGAACTTCGCTGTTTGCAGATAAATGTGGACAGAGCTAA
Source organism: Mirza zaza (assembly GCA_008750895.1). Lineage (NCBI taxonomy): Eukaryota > Metazoa > Chordata > Mammalia > Primates > Cheirogaleidae > Mirza > Mirza zaza. The sequence goes on from VSMD01034649.1 coordinate 93,332, forward strand.
TTTGCAAGTGTCAGGGCCCCAGTGGTCCCTTCTGGCTGAGTGCCTTGACAGCTGTGTGTTGGGACCTGCCGTCCCTCAGAGGAGCTGTCACATGGGGAGTTGGCCAGGCTTATGGGAGCCGCTTGCGTTGGCCCAGGGGACCCTCAGAGCCAGGCCCAGTGCTGGTCTTTTCTGCGGTGGTAGAAAGATGCTTATCTGCGTTGTCCACTCTGGTAGCCAGCAGCCATCTGGGGCCATTGCAGATGTGGCCAGTGAGACTGAAGAGCTGGATGGTTTGGTTAAGTGGTTACGTGCAGCCAGTAGCTCCCATCTGGGCCATGACCCCACAGTCTGTGAGCCTCAGTCTGGTGCTAAACTCTAAGGGTGATTCAGCACTGCGTGCAGCCACAAGACAGTCTGGTTTATGGAAATAGGAACCATGTTACCAAAGTTCGAGTAATAAAGATCCTCTGCTGCATTCTCTTCTCTGGCATGTGTTGACACATGCGCTTCATGTGTCTTGTTGGTGCTGCCCAGCGTGGAAGCCCTCTCGTGCCCTTGCACAGGCCGTCGGCACTGTTGCTGGCCGTGAATTTACCTGGTCCATTCGTTAACAGAATGGAATCGAGTTCTTTAACCTGATCACATGAACAGTATCACTTTAAGTGTTGGCTTAACATGTACTCTTTTTGTTTTTAGTCCCTGCGATATGACACCAGCTATTTTGTGGAGTATTTTGCCTTGGATCTCCTGATGGAAAATGGAGAGTGCTGTGGTGTTATTGCACTGTGCATAGAAGACGGGACCATACATCGCATAAGAGCAAAGAACACCGTTATCGCTACTGGGTAGGAATCTCGTTTTTTGCCCCATTGTAGCAATGGAGTCTCGCTGTTTCCCAGGCTGGTCTCAAATTCCTGGCCTCATGTGATCCTCCCTCCTTGGCCTCCAAAGTTGCTGGGATTACAGGCGTGAGTCGTCATACCTGGCCAGGAATCTAATTTTCATTTTATTTCTTTATAAAAATGAAGAACTTCCATTTAGAGCTTCTTTATTCTAGTGAAAATAGAGGCGTTGTAGAGTAATGGTTCAGACACAGGCCTCGGCATAACTTCGTGAGGGTCGTGGTCTTCCTGTCCTTGGTTCCTCACCTGTAAGGGGGTGACAGTGGCACCTGCCCTCAGGAGATGGCAGTGTCTGCCATTCGATCAAGGCCAGGAGGATCCCTGAGGGTGGTAGAGTTTACCACTCCTGGTTGTAGATGAGGAAACTGGGGCCTGGAGGGTCATGTGGGGTTTTCTGGTATAACTTCCCTTTAATGGATTCTGATTCCTAGAATAGATAATTTCTATTTCTTCACATGATGAAAATGAGTAAATTTCATTTGTACACTGTCAGTTTGTTGCTTTAGGCATTTTAAAAAACTAAAGAAAGTTTTTGTGCAGCAAAGGAAACAACCAGCAAAACTACAGATTGGGAGAAAATATTTGCAAACCATATATCTGATAGGGGATTAATATCTGAAATATGTAAGGAACTCACACAACTCAATAGCAAAAACAGCCACCCAATTAAAAATGGGCAAAGGACTTGAATAGGCATTTTTCCAAAGAAGACATACAAGTGGCCAGGCGGTGTATGAAAGAAGGCCCTTTCTCACTAATCACTGGGGAAAGGCAGCTGAAACCCACATGAGATACCACTTCACCCCAGTCAGAATGGCTGTTGCCAGAAAGACGAGATGACAAGTGCTGGTGAGGATGTGGATAAAAAAAAAGGTAACCTCACACACTGGTAGGAATGTAAATTAGTACAACCATTATGGAAAACAATATGGAGATTCCTGAAAAAATTAAAAATAAAACTACTGTATCATCCAGCAATCCCATTTCTTGATATGAAGTCAGTAGCTCAAAGAGACATCTGCACTTCCATGTCCATTACAGCATTATGCATAGTAGCCAAGGTCCGGAACCAGCCTAAATGTCAGCGTCTGAAGAACATGTGTGCAGGTATCATGGATGTTAGTGACAGCATGGCGAACCTGGAGGACAGTTGTTAAATAAACCAGACACGGAAAGACAAACACTGCCTGACGTCACAATGTCACTTACATGTGGAGTCTAAAAACAAACTTGTAGAAACAGAGCAGTGGTTGTCAGGGGCTGGAGGGGCATAGATTGGGGAGATGTTGGTTAAAGGTCCATCTCAGTTATAAGATGACGTTCTGAAGATCTGATAGACAGCATGGTGGCTATAGTTAATAACATGTATACTTAAAACTCGCTAAAAGAGTGGATATTATGTGTCTGCATCACAAAAAGGAAATTATGTGAGGTGGCGGGTATGCTAATTAACATGATTATGGCAATCAGTTCACGTTCTATACTTAAATCATCACGTCATACACCTTAAATATCTGTAATTTTAATTTGTCAAACATAACCACAGTGAAGCTGGGAAAACAATAAGAAAATCCATAAAAGTTTTCAAATTTTTATCATAAAAGTAATATATGTCAGGGAAACCCGATAAATAGCACAAAGCTAAAGTACACTCTGGGAGGCCGAGGCAGGCAGATTGCTTGAGGTCAGGAGTTCCAGACCAGCCTGAGCAAGAGCGAGACCCCGTCTCTACTATAAATAGAAAGAAATTAGTTGGACAGCTAATATATATAGAAAAAATTAGCCAGGCATGGTGGCGCATGCCTGTAGTCCCAGCTACTCGGGAGGCTGAGGCAGGAGGATCACTTGAGCCCAGGAGTGTGAGGTTGCTGTGAGCTAGGCTGACACCACGGCACTCACTCTAGCCTGGGCAACAAAGCGAGACTCTGTCTCAAAATGAATAAATAAATAAAATACAGATGACAGTCCCTTCTGTCCCCCTTGCCCAGGGTAGCAGCCCCTCCGAGTTGTGTCTGCACGTGTGTGGGGGCTGGGGTGTGTTGCACCGGATGCCCAGGGCTGCTCTGGCCATTCTGTGGTCGTGTCAGATGGGAGGTCCCGACGTGGCCACCGTGTAGTAGTCACTGCTGTTTGCTGTTTCCAGAGGCTACGGGCGCACCTACTTCAGCTGCACATCGGCCCACACCACCACTGGTGACGGCACGGCCATGATCACCAGGGCAGGCCTCCCCTGCCAGGACCTGGAGTTCGTTCAGTTCCACCCCACAGGTAGGACGGGACCCTTGCCTGGCAGGGGGCTACTTTGTGTCTTGTAAACATGAAGTGCCTACTCAGTGCTCCTCTGCAGTTTCCCATGCTAGCAGGCTTTTCATCATCAGATCTCAGTCTGTCAGGTCATTTCCTCAAGGGGAGTTCCCTGGTTCCCTCCCGCAGGGCAGGGTAGGTGCTATCTGTGTGTTTGTCAAGAGCTCTAGCCCTTGCCTTGGTGGTGCTTACTCTGTGCTAGAGCAGCGATTGTTGAGTGTCCCTCCCCCTGGGCTAGGCTGTTGGCTTTTCGGGGTGGGGCAGTCTGTCTCGTTGACCTCTGTGCTGTGCCCAGCACTTGCTGGCCCGACCATGTTTGCCAAGTGCGCCGCAGGCTGGGTAGGGGATCTGACTGGCGCAGTGCCGTAGGCACACTCAGTCTCGTGGTGGAGAGGACCGAGTTTACCTGGGGACGGGGCATGAAGGCAGCACACGGCCGAGATAGGACTCCACATCACAGTTGGGCCCTGGGCCAGCTCATCAGACAGTTGGTGCAATTGAGGGATTTGATGACATTAACACAGAAGTGACAGTTGAAGTCCTTTTTGGGGGATGTTTTCCAGAAATGAACCTCAGAGAGAGAGAGACACACACCCATACCCCTACCTGCCTCTAATCTGAGGCGACTGTTCTGGGTTCTTTGTGTGTGACTTTTCTGATCTGTGGACTGAGGACACTCCATGTGGAATACTCAAGAACCAGAGCTTTTCTTCCTCTTTGCTCTGTCAGTACATTCTTTCTGGTTCCTGGCAGGGATGGAAAATAAAAAATGTATTTGTTGACGATTTTTTTTTTTTTTTTTTGAGATGGGATCTTGCTCTGTGGCCCAGGCTAGATTACAGTTACAGCTCACTGCAGCCTCAAACTCCTGGGTTCCAGTGATCCTCCTGAGCAGCTGGGACTATGGGCACGTGCTACCAAGCCCAACTAATTTTTTAATTTTTTGTGGAGATGGGGTCTCACTATGTTGCCCAGGCTGGCTCTCAAACTCTTGGCCTCAAGCAATCCTGCCGCCTCAGCCTCCCAAAGTGCTGGGATTACAGGTGTGAGTCACCGCATCTGGCCTATTGGTTCTTTTTATTACTGTTCTTATCCGATAAAATGCCACTGAGCATCTGAATTCCATCTGTAATATATTTAGGGCTCCACTTCTGATGTTTCCTTTCCAATGTATGAGGAATAAACCATCAAAAAAAGTCATTGAAACTAGCAAAACTGGAATGCAGATGAAATGCAAGAATTTAATTCTTTTAAAAGCAAGATAATTGAGGAGGGAGGGGAGACATGGGCAATATACGTAACCTTAACACTTGTATCCCCATAATATGCTAAAATAAATAAATAAATAAAAGGAAGATAACCCTTTTGGTAGTGTACTAATGAAAATACTAGCTTTTGAATTACAATTTGGTCTCCGTTGTTGGAATTCAAGAGCTTGGCATTTCTTGTTTTTCGTGACATTGAGGGGCACAGGGCCATGGTTGAGAGCACATGTTGCTCAGGTTTGAATGTGGTTTCTGTCCTCTGCTGCATGAACTTGGATGGGTCACTGAGCTTTAATTTGTTTATCTCTGAGAATGGGGGTTGTGTTACCTGGGGTTGTCATAAAGCGTACTTGAGTTAATATCTGTAAAGCAGGTAGAACCGTCCATAGCAAGTACTAATGTAAGTACTAACTATAGCAGTAATAATCATCATCCTTGCTGTTACCTGGATACTTTAGATACGAATTCTCCAAGTTGGTTCATTCAGTTCCACCAGTTATTCTTAACCTAAACCTGTTACCACAATATCATGGTGCAAAAGAATGTTCAACAAAAACAAAACTTGATACATTTAGCACATACTAGGCTACAATCAGAGTATTGAACAGAGCCTCGTTCCCTACCCATGGCAGTCCTCCCTGCTCCCTGGGGGGGAACCAGTCTGCCTAGACCCGATACCCACACTTCCTACTGCTCACGTTTTTTCTTTCTTATTCAGTTTTTTGTGTAATGCCCTTTACATACTCTTTTCCTGTCTGCCCCTAAAAATGTCTTGAAGAAATATGCATTTGAAATATAGACATAGTCTTAATTATTTATAAGTATTTATTTTATTTTTTTTTCAGGTATCTACGGTGCTGGGTGTCTCATCACAGAAGGGTGCCGTGGAGAGGGAGGCATTCTCATTAACAGTCAGGGCGAGCGGTTCATGGAGCGCTATGCCCCTGTTGCGAAGGACTTGGCATCTAGAGATGTTGTGTCTCGATCAATGACTCTGGAAATCCGTGAAGGAAGGTCTGTGGGATTTGCTTCCAGAGATGTCTGAGTAGTGCCTGTGAGCTCTTGTACCCACTGCTCCATTGCTCCCTTTTGGTGACTATCGCATTTGCGTTTTAACGCCCAGCCTGAGGTCACTTCTGTGCGACCTTCAGCACCTCTCACCCTGGCCTTAGTAGCTCCCATGAACAGTTAGCTCTATTACTTGCTGGCTGTTGTCTGTTAGTTTCTGTTACTTTTCTTAAGATCCACATTTTGAGAATTTTAGCTGGTTTAGTGTAAATCTTTCTCAAATCTGGAGCATAATTTGTCCTTGTTGGTGAGCGTGTGGTGGACACGCAGCACAGGAGGGAGAGACACACCCAGCCTGGAGTCAGTGCTCGAGCCCTGGGTGCTGAGCTGTGTATCATGCCCACGGTGTCCCAGCTGCTTTCCCTGTGTGGGGATCGTTGTCTTTCAGTAAAGCAACTTGAGGCTCTTCTAGCGCAGGACGCTGTTCTTTAATATAGATTCTTGTTAAATATCTGCTGGTGTGGCCTGTAGCAGTTTTACATGTTTATGTGGAAAAAAAAAGTCATATGGTTTTTAGAGCACAGTCGTCCCTCTGTATCCATGGGTGCCATGCCTGTGGATTCAGCCAGCCAGGGTTGAAATAAAACTACATCCTTACTGAACACTCACAGACCTTCCTTCTTCACTGTCCCCGGACAATGCAATCTAACAGATGTTTGTGTAGCAAGCACGTTGTATTAGGTATCGTAAGGGATCTAGAGATGATTGAGAGTGCAGGAGGATGTGCACAGGTTACATGCAAATATTGTTCTGTGTCAGGGACTGAGCGTCTGCGGGTTTGGGAACCCACAGGTCCTAGAACCAATTCCTCATGGGCACAGAAGGTAACTGTTTGGCATGGAGAACCTTCTAAGGCATCTACAAGGAAAATGTAGCAGATACGACCCCTAAGACTGGAGAGTGAGTTCAGCGAGGGCAGGGTTGTCCCTGCCCCATGGGAGGTGCCGAGAAAAGATGTGACGTCACCATAAACAGAGGGCAGAATCTTTTCAGTATCAAAAATGTTGAAACTTACATACTTCAATGATTTCGTATTCTCAGGGTTTCTGTAGTTACCCATCTTTGCCTTATGTTATGATGTTCTCTTTTCCCAGAGGCTGTGGTCCCGAGAAAGATCACGTCTACCTGCAGCTGCACCACCTGCCCCCTGAGCAGCTGGCCATGCGCCTGCCTGGCATTTCAGAGACGGCCATGATCTTTGCCGGCGTGGACGTCACCAAGGAGCCAATCCCTGTGCTCCCCACTGTGCACTACAACATGGGCGGCATCCCCACCAACCACAAGGGGCAGGTGACCGAGCCAGGCCCCCTTGCAGTTGTCCCTGTAGATCTTAGAGGAGAAGACAGATGTTTTCTTCAAAAAAGTACTGTGTTATTTAATAGATTGCACTTGCTTTAAATTACCAGTGCTATTACTGGAGGGGGGGAGGGAGGCTGATTATAGTCCAGTTTTTACATTTACTCCTTAGTAGCAATTCATTATTAACAATTTCTTAATTTCTTCTTAGTAAATAGTTATAATATCATTTGCAGTTTTTTCCATTTATAGTTACTCTCTTATGTGATCTCGTTATTTTTTAACGATCTTGTAAATCAGGTGGTCTTTACAATCATAGCCTGTCATTCAGTCAGTCTGTTTTGTCTCCTCATAAGGCGAGGTGGGTGGGAATTGCTACTCTCTGCATAGGTGAGCAGCGGATGGAAGAGTCTGCAGTAGCCCCCTCAGTCTCACACCCTCCCCCACTTGTGCTGCTCCCCAGTCTGAGCCTGGTCAGAGTCAGGCACAGAGGGGCAGCTGTGTCAGAGGTGGCAGGCAGGGCCCTAAGGAGCACTGGATGTGAGGGGAGGTCGCAGATGCTGGCACTGGGGGTCCTTTGACCTACTAGGCACGGTGAGTGTCCGGGGCAGAGGGGAAGCGGAGGACACCTTCTGAGGGTTCCCTCTGAGGCCTTCACTTCCTCCCCTTCCCTGACCTGCCTGCGCCACAGACACCCTGTTGGGGAAGCAGGGCTGTGGAGACGTAGGCATCTTGATGTGTCATCTAAAATCTCATTTCCCACAGGTCCTGAAGCACGTGAACGGCCAGGATCAGGTTGTGCCCGGCCTGTATGCCTGCGGGGAGGCCGCCTGCGCCTCGGTGCATGGCGCCAACAGGCTCGGCGCCAACTCGCTCCTGGACCTGGTCGTTTTTGGCCGGGCGTGTGCCCTGAGCATCGCAGAGTCCTGCAGGCCTGGTACGTGCTTTCTGCAGGAGCTGGGCTGTTCGGAGGCAAAGGGTTGGAGGTGAGGGGTTACAAGGTCTGGATGTGGTGAAATGAGCGTAGGGGTTATACAGAGGTCATCTGGGTTCTTCCCCGGGAAGTGAGGAAACAGAAAAAGGCAAGATGTATGGGGGGGGTGTTGAAACTGGATTGTTGACTGGGTAGGGGTCCTCATAGTTGAGAAGGTAAATTTTGGGGGTTACATTTTGTTTTTTCTAGTCATTATGTTCTGCTAAGAAAAGGCACTATTAGGAAATTATTATTTTGAAGGGAAGTTTATTACATATGACTTGCCTGAAATAAATTACTTATTTGCAATACTTTAAACAGTAGGCTTAAATGAGTATATAACTTCTTGTTACTTAGAAAAACAATCTAGGCCATTCTAAGAGCAAAGTGTAACTAATCTTTATTAAAGGAAAAGGGGCGACTTAAAATAAAAGGCTGGATTATGGTGTCCACTGTTAGTGATAGAATGGATTTCAGTGGGTGGTTTTCTTGTGGTACCTTAAAATAACAAGCAGGAGAGAAAGCACCATGTGCTGGAAGTGAGAGCCACTTACATACACTGAAAACAGAACAGTTACCGTTGTTCCAGCCTTCTAGAAGGTCTCCACAGCCGCTGTCCTGCCTCACTTACTCAGAATAACAAGGTGAGGGGGTAAGGCACAGGTGGGACCCCAGGCCCATATTCTTCCCATCATGTGTCACTCGTCTCAACAATTGATATCACTGCTGTTTTTACAGAACAAATGCTTTTGTACAAATGGAAGCGATGGCACGGAAACTAGTGCGTAGTTTCAACCTAGGTAAAGGCACCCCTTTATGTCTGTGGCTAGAAAGACGCAGGCAACAAAAAGGGCAGTTACACTTCAGACACGTCTTCCTGGACACGCACACAGCTCGGGAGGCCGGCGCACGCAGACGGGGTGCCCTCTCCGGAGTCGGCGTGGTCAGCTGCAGAGGCAGTGCCGTCTGTCCGTCCTGCCGCCACAGGCCGTGCTCGTCCCACTTGCTGGCCCTTTATCCATAGCAGTGAGAATGGGTGCTCCTTCTCTGAGGGCAAAGCAGAAATTTTAGGGTTCCCTTTCTTTGAAAATGAGAAGAAGTTTGATAAGAATACCTTACACTTTTATATCTGAGGAATCTATAAACACTTTTATAAAATTTTTAAAATTTTTTTTTTTTTTTTTTTTTTTTTTTTTTGAGACAGTCTCCCTTTGTTGCCCAGGCTAGAGTGAGTGCTGTGGCATAAGCCTAGCTCACAGCAACCTCAAACTCCTGGGCTCAAGCAGTCCTGCTGCCTCAGCCTCCCGAGTAGCTGGGACTACAGGCATGCGCCACCATGCCCGGCTAATTTTTTCTATATATATTAGTTGGCCAATTAGTTTCTTTCTATTTATAGTAGAGACGGGGTCTCGCTCTTGCTCAGGCTGGTTTCGAACTCTTGACATCGAGTAATCCACCCGCCTTGGCCTCCCAGAGTGCTGGGATTACAGGCGTGAGCCACCGCGCCGGCGTAAAACTTCTTATACTCAGAAATAAGAAGGAGCAGACTACTCACACATCTCATGCAGCGTGCCGTGGAGCCAGAGTCGAAAGGCCACACCTGTGTGGTTGTATTTATGTGACATTCTGGAAAAGGAAAAAACTGCAGTGAGGAAAGTGGGTTGGTGGTTGCCTAGGCTATATCCTGATTGCATGGACACTTAACATAGCTCTGTGCTTGTCAAAACCTGAAAAACCCTACACTAAAAATTGTGAATTTATTTTATTGTCTCTTAATTATGCTTTAATTTTTAAAAATGAAAGGAAAGAATGTTTGTACCACTTCCCCCAAAATGTAAATTTTTTAAACATTTAAAAAGTTCAGGCCATGCCTGGTAGCTCACACCTGTAATCCTAACACTCAGGGAGGCTGAGGCGGGAGGCTTGTTCAAGGTCAGGAGTTCGAAACCAGCCTGAGCAAGAGTGAGACCCCCTCTCTACTAAAAATAGAAAGAAATTAATTGGCCAACTAAAAATATATAGAAAAAATTAGCCAGGCATGGTGATACATGCCTGTAGTCCCAGCTACTCAGGAGGCTGAGGCAGGAGGATTGCTTGAGCCCAAGAGTTTGAGGTTGCTGTGAGCTAGGCTGATGCCACACCACTCTAGCCCAGGCAACAGAATGAGACTGTCTCAAAAATAAATAGATAAATAATAAAAAAAATTAGAAGTTCAGTCCTATATCATCTAGTGGTTAGGTTAAAAAAAAGAAAAGCCAACAAATTTTAAATCTTACTATATATTCTGATTGTGGCAGGTGGTTATATGCATCTATCCATGTGTTAAAATTTATAGAAATGTACCAAAAGAAAAAGTCATTTTTACTGAGTGTTCAGTTTTTAGAACGTTATAAACAGAAGGAAAGGAAACAGTCTCCCTAGAAGCACTTGGCAGGACTTGAGAGGGGTAGGCGTCCTCAAGCCTTGAGTCAGGTGGGCTAGGGGCACGTGACTGTGTATCTCCTGCGTTCCATACCTCTATCTTCTGCATGTATTACCTGTTGGAAAAAGTGCTTCTTAAAAAATGTCATCACAAAAAACTTTGAAAAAATCCTCAAAACATCTTTTAGAAAGGCAAGAGCTGGCCAGGTGCAGTGACTCACGCCTGTAATCCCAACACTTCAGGAAGTCAAGGTAGGAGGATTGCTTGAGGTCAGGAGTTTGAGACCTGCCTGAGTGACATAGTAAGACCCCGATTCTACAAAAAACAGAAGAATTAGCAGGGTGTGATGGCACATGTCCCAGCCACTCCAGAGGCCAAGGCAGGAGGATCATGTAAGCCCAGGAGTTTTGAGGTTGCAGGGAGCTATTTTTGTGCCACTGCACTCTAGCCCAGGGCGATAGAGAGAGACCGTCTCAAAAAAAAGAAAGGTGAGAGCTATAGATCTTGAGGACCAGGTAAGAGTAGGTGAGTCAGAATAGGCAGACAAGGTCCAGCACACACCATCGCCTCCCTGTCTCTGATAGCCACCAGTGGCTGACCCCTTGGCAGCATTGGAGGGTGGTGGTGTTCCCCTTAGTGCAGTAACAGTGCAAGATCTGTTTGTATGCATATTTAAATTTTAATTTTTGAGATGCCTTCTAGTAGTTCATTCTGAGATTACTTCACGGATACCAGCCACTGTGTTGGTGGTCCCACATCAGTAGATGGTTCCGTGGGTGAGGGCAGGCCAGGCAGTGTGTTGGCTCAGGTCACGGCTGCCTTTTCTGACTCCTCGAATGGCTGCGACACACATTTGTATGTCATTCTAAACTCATTCGGTTTTTCTAAGTGTTTTTAAAAATTCTAGCTTTTTTTTTAAAATTTTATTTTAGGAGATAAAGTTCCCTCAATTAAACCAAATGCTGGGGAAGAATCTGTCATGAATCTTGACAAACTGAGATTTGCTGATGGAAGCATCAGAACATCGGAGTTACGACTCAACATGCAGAAGGTAAGCGCCCGGGCCGCTCTGGCACGCACAGACGCTGGCTGCCCGGCTGGCCCTGCACTGGTGTGTGGAGGCACAGAGGAGCGGGACAGAATAGAAAAGAGGTCAGAAGGCCTAAATTAGATCAAAGTACCACACTCCTTTGCCACAGAGAGGCTGGAGGTCAACAGTCCAGTGCAGAATTAATGCCTGCACAGCATCAGGGACAGCCTTCTGGGTCATGCGTGCCAGAGCGGGGCTTCTGTCCCCAGACTGCTGTAGCCTGTAGGGGGAAGAGCATCGGAACGTCGGAGAAGCACAGCCCCAGCTTCCTCCTGTCAGGGTTCCTGGGCGTCCAACACGACACTCGTGCTCACCTCTCTTGCTCAGAAATCAGTCGCACAGTCATGCCTAGCTTCCAGCAACTCTGGAGATGTCATTATGCTGGGCCTGCTGCTGCCCTAAATGCACTCAGGTGGGAGGAGAGTGAGCATCAGGTGAAAGCTGATCCCTACAGCCTGTGCTATCTGAGCGTTGGCCTTCTAGACTAGGACATCCAGTGGGACTCTCTGTGGTGATGGAAATATTCTGTGTCTTCGCTGTCCACTGTAATAGCCACTAGCCACAAGTGGCTGCAGATCACTTGGAATATGGTCAAAGAAACTGCATTTTCATTTTATTTCATTTCAGTTTTTTTTTTTTTTTTTTTGCCACAGGTTAATCTGTTTTATATTTCAATTTTTAATATTAGTAGCTATATGTGTTTAGAGTCATTGCATTGGAAAAAACACAGGTTTAGATCAATAAAAATGGGTAAAACAGGAAACAGTCAAATTCTTCTTATACAGGGATTTATTTTTGAGACAGAGTCTCAAAGCTCCATGGCCCGAGCTGGAGTTCTGTGGCATCATAGTTCACTGCAACCTCAAACTCCTGTGCTCAAGCGATTCTCCCACCTCAGCCTCCTGAGTTGCTGGGACTACAGGCACATGCCACCACACCCAGCTGATATTTCTATTTTTTTGAGAGATAGGGATCTCACTATGTTGCTCAGGCTGGTCTCAAACTCCTGGTCTCAAGTGATCCTCCCACCCCAGCCTCCCAAAGAGTTAGGTTTACAGGTGGGAGCCACCATGCCTAGCCTAATACAGGGATTCTTATCTGTGAGTGACAGTCTCTGTCGTCTTGAGATTGTTTGCAAGAATTTCTTCATGTGAATATTTTCTAAAAAGAAGCCCATTGCTTTAGTCATATCTGAAAGAAGTTCAGCGGCGCACACACAGACACCACCAAAAGAGAAAGGTTACCTGCTTCCATTCTCAGAATTCTATGTGCTTCTGTCTTCAAGTGAGGCTGAGGCTTCATGGAATGGTGAGAGCAGCAGGAGCAAGGTGCAGTAGGTCAGGCGATACTCTGCATGACCTTCGTGGGGTCGCAGGCCAGCTAGGACAGATGGAGTCATTGCATGAGGTAGTGGGGACCTGTGCTAGGATGTGGAAGTGGCACGTCCATGAGATATTGAATAACCAAATAAGGGTCATCTTGGTACTCCCTGTGCGCCACGCACCTTGAGATGCTAGAGTCAGCACTGAACACAGAGACAAAAATTCTTACACTCTGGAATGTGCATTTCAGTGAAGGAAGTAATTTTTCTGCTGATTCCAGCTAATGTATAATAGTGACAATCAAAAAAGAAATGAACGCCGGGCGCAGTGGCTCATGGCTGTAATCCTAGCACTCTGGGAGCCCGAGGCGGGCGGATCACTCAAGATCAGGAGTTTGAGACCAGCCGGAGCAAGAGCGAGACCCCGTCTCTACTGTAAATAGAAAGAAATTAATTGGCCAACTATATATGTATGTGTGTGTATATATATAAACTAGCCGGGCATGGTGGCACATGCCTGTAGTCCCAGCTACTCAGGAGGCTGAGGCAGGAGGATCGCTTGAGCCCAGGAGTTTGAGGTTGCTGTGAGCTAGGCTGACGCCACGGCACTCTAGCCCTGGCAACAGAGTGAGACTCTATCTCAAAAAAAAATGAAGCACATATTGAAAAAGAGTAGATAAAGTTATCATTATTTATAAGTATGCTTTCCTAAAATTTCTGAGAGAATAAACTGAAAAACTAATAGAAATAATGGAAGAATGTAGTAAAGTGCCTGGATAAAAGTCTGCATGTAAAGTGAGTAGCTTTCAGTCCTCCGGCAGTGACCCACTTGTCAGTCAAACGGCCCTCCCGTTCACATTGCAGCCGGACATGTATAAATGCCTTGGACAGACTTAGCCAGAAATGTGTTTAAAAAATATGGAGATTATGTGCATACTAAAGGACAGGAAATAGTATTGAATATTTTGTAGATTCTAAGATGCTGTTTTCCCCCATGTATTCTTCCTGAAAATCCAGTAAGTTGATGATGTGCATTGCAGTTTTACAATAATGTATTAGTCTAAAGAAAATTAGATGAAATGTCTCCAGATAAAATCATAAAGCTAAAGACACGACATTCTCTGATGTTGGTTCAGATCAGGGAACACAACAGAGGCTGGAGGGGCCGCGCAGTGCTGTGGTGCAGCTGGGATGGCGAGGTTTCTCAGCAGCAAGTAAGGGGAGGTGCGTTCTGTAAGTGGTGCCCGTCCATTTGGTAGGAAACAAAGGTAGATACCTTATTCTCAGCATACCTGAAATAAACTCCAGATGTGTTTCGTGGTACGTCTTACACACTATGAAACTAAAGGCACGTGATCTATACAGGGCGTCCGCAGCACAGCCAGTAGACCAGTAGCCTGTTAGAAGGTGGGCAGAGGGTCCCCAGGCCCCTGACTTCCCACTCCTGATGACCTACTGCCCCTGCACCCCTGCTCACCCTCGCGTCATCGCGGCACCTCCTGGCGCGTGTCCCAGCAGGGCTGTGTGGTTCACGTCGTGTTGCCACCCGAGTCCTGCGGCCTGCACCAGCTGCTCGTTTGTCAGGGGCTCGGGGAGGTGGTGCTTCTGGGTCAGCACCGCGCCGCACACGAGGTCTGCGTGGTGTTGCCGACCCTGGCCGTGCTCCACAGACTCTGCTGCCAGAGGTGCGGCGCTGCCCTGTAAATGGTGTCTGTGGACTCCTCCTAAGACATACTTGTGACGGAAACGTAGAAATTATTTTTAAACCTTTAATCAAAACTTTATTTTAAAATTCAGAGTAATAGGCCAAGCGCAGTGGCTCACGCCTATAATCCCAGCTCTCGGGGAGGCTGAGGCAGGGGGATTGTTTGAGGCCAGGACTTTGAGACTAGCCTGGGCAACATTGCAAGACCCTGTCTTTACAAAAAAATAAAATTCAGAGTATGAATTTCCTAGTTTTTCTGTTTAATTTACATAAATGTTTTACATACATTGAAATGTGAAAAACACTTAGGTCCGAAGGTTAAGCAGTTCCTGGTAATGGCTTCTTCTGTGGATTGAAAGTTTATGGGTGATACTTTGTGTCACAGTCGATGCAGAGTCATGCAGCGGTGTTCCGCCTGGGGAGCGTGCTGCAGGAGGGCTGTGAGAAGATCAGTCAGCTCTATGGAGACCTGAAGCACCTGAAGACCTTTGACAGGGGTGAGTGGTCAGTGGCTCCTCTCCACGGCTGAGGGCTGCCTTCTGTGGGTGGCTGTGTGTCCCGCTCAGCACATCTGCAGGTGGCTGTCTGTCCTGCTCAGCACATCTGTG
>VSMD01034652.1:0-71413 GCA_008750895.1 Mirza zaza
CACTTGTATCGCTTTAAGGTATCTCCATATTGCTTTCCACAGAGGTTGCACTAGTTTGCAGTCCCACCAGCAGTGTAGGAGTGTTCCTCTCTCTCCACATCCACGCCAACATTTATTGTTTGGGGACTTTTTGATAAAGGCCATTCTCACTGGAGTTAAGTGATATCTTATTGTGGTTTTAATTTGCATTTCCCTGATGATTAGAGATGTTGAGCATTTTTTCATATGTTTGTTGGCCATTCTTCTGTTTTCTTTAGAAAAGTTTCTGTTCAAGTCCTTTGCCCACTTTTTGATAGGGTTGTTTGATTTTTTCTTGCTGATTTTCGTGAGTTCTAAGTATATTCTAGTTATCAGCCCCTTATCAGATGTGTAGGATGCAAAAATTTTCTCCCATTCTGTAGGTTGTCTGTTTACCTCCATGACTATTTCTTTGGCTGTGCAAAAGCTTTTTAGTTTGATCATGTCCCATTTATTTATTTTTGTTGTTGTTGTTGTGATTGCCTTTAGGGTCTTCTTCATAAATTCTTTGCCTAGGCCGATGTCTAGGAGAGTGTTTCCAACATTTTCCTCTAGAATTCTAATAGTTTCATACCTTAAGTTTAAGTCTGTTATCCAGCGTGAGTTGATTTTTGTGAGAGGTGAAAGGTGTGGGTCCTGCTTCAGCCTTCTACAAGTGGCTATCCAGTTTTCCCAGCACCATTTATTAAAAAGGGATTCTTTTCCCCAGTGTATGTTTTTGTCTGCTTTGTCAAAGATTAGATGGCTATATGAGGATGGTTTTATATCAGGATTCTCAGATCTGTTCCACTGGTCAATATTCCTATTTTTGTGCCAATACCAGATTGATTTAATTACTACAGCTTTATAGTATAGTTTGATATATGGCATATTAATACCTCCCGTTTTGTTTTTGTTGCCTAGAATTGCTTTTGATACGCGAGGTCTTCTTTGGTTCCAATCGAAGCATAAAATTATTTTTTCTATATCTGTGAAGAATGCTGATGGGATTTTAATAGGTATTGCATTGAATCTGTAGATCAGTTTGGGTAATATAGACATTTTTTAAAATTTTTTATTTAGTTATTTATTTATTTTTATTTTAGCATATTATGGGGGTACAAGTGTTAAGGCTACATATATTGCCCATGCCCCCCTCCCCCCTCGAGTAAGAGCTTCAAGCATGTCCACTCCCCAAACGTTGCACATCTTAAAATGTTGTTTAACTTCGTCCTCTCTTCCATATATTTCCTATAAACTAGAATTTAGGTTTAGAGGCTTGGAGCAATTCAGGATGAATATTCTGGCCAAAAGTATTTCCTAAATGGTGTCGTGTACATCTGACTGAACCTCATCAAAAGACACATCATAATATCACACTGTCTCACCTAAGTGATGCTAAAGTTTATCACTCAAAGAAGTGTCCACCAGATCATTCTACTATAAAAATATGATTTGCCTTTATAATTAAGAAGTAACCTATGGGGTGATATTTTGGCATTGTTCAAATACCATATTGCCCCCAAAATCTTACCCAATGATTTTAACATCTATCCACAGGTCATGTCTCAATCAAATATTACATCAGAGGTTTCAGATGAGAAGTTTCTGATGGTATTATTCCTTCTACATTTATTAGCTTTCTTTCTCCCACCACTTCTATTCCTTCTCTCTCTCTCTCTCTCTTTCTCTTTCTCTGTCATATCACTATAGATCTGTGCATATTTTTAATTCAGTGTACTATAATTAAGTACTGTCACCTTCTATTTCGCATTATTATAAATTTGGCTAGTGGGAGCCTCATCAGATTTTCTTGCCTCTTGATTTCCAACTCATTCCCCAACTCCTAATTCATACCATTTTATCTGTGAAGCATTCATTACTAGAAGTATTAAGTACCCACTTCCCCTATTCACCTATTGGATGTTGCTTATATCTCTACTATCACAATTAACATTTTACATGGTAATTATTTATAGGTATGTCTCTCCATTAATCTATAAGGACCTTGAAAGAAGAGCTATATTTATCTGTGCTATCCCCAATATGCAGCATAGTGCCTGATGAATATGCATTATAACTGATTGGACAAGTCAGTGATTTGTCTTGTCCATTTATTATTTGTCTTCAAATTGGTTCCTCTCCTGCCTTGCCTTGGTTCCATACTTCAGTTCCCAGCAATTCCTTACTCAACTAAAGGCATAATTGATAAAAACCAATTTTAAAGAATAAATTAACATTTTTCTTATAGAAATGAATGGCCTCACAGTAAAAATAGAGGTGAATAATTTTTGATGAACACTGGCTGAAATGGCTTTTAAGACTGGCACGATGCCATTGTCATCAGTGACAAAATGCTGATGTCTTCTTTTACCTTCACAAAACCACAAATGATGTTTCTCTTTCAGCAATTAATCATGGACTAGTCAGATATCACTGTCAGGGCCTTTTAAAACTCAGTCAACAAAAAGAATAGCCAATAATAGTAGTCTATGGAGAACTCTATTACTTTCCAGAGTGCCTTTAAATATCTTATTTTATATTCCCCCAAAATATCCATGTTTTGAGCCCAAACTCAGATATATAGGCTCATATATCCAGTTATCCATAACCTATCTTTATTTTGATTCCTCACAAGTGCCTCACACTTAGTATGTCCAAAACTCATCAGTTCCCTTAGCTCAGCGAATGGCAACACTATCCACCAACTTGCCCAAGGCACAGTCCTGACCATCACTCACACCTTTACTTCTTTACTGAGTCCTTCCCCCAGGTATTCAATCGACAAAGATTTTGGATTTGACTTACTAAAATCTTGAATCTTACCCATCTCCAGGCCACGTTGCACCTCAAACTCAGTATGTCCAACATCAAACTCATCTCTTTTCCCCTAAAATCTGTTCCATCCTCTTGGTGAATGAACGACATCTGTCTGTTGTCAAAGCTAGAAATTTGTAAGTCGAACAGACATGCGTGTTAGTTTCTTCTTTCCCAGCCTGACTCCTACTGCTTTGGGGATGCCTCGCCCTCCCTTTCCTGCACTATTTTAAACATCCCTTACCTGGTCTTTGGGGCTCAAGTTTATTCTTCATATTGCTGTAGAATGATCTTTCTATCACATTGTCCGGTAGTATACTCCCCACTTGAAACTACTCTCAAAGCAACACAGAATTACAGTTCAAAATACAGATGAAACGAATTTATTGTGTTAGAACTCTGGTGAGTGGTTAGCTTTAGGGAGAAAAATGTGGGTGATGGCTGTTAGGAGTCAAGAGAGGTACTGCCAATATGTATTATTTGTTGATGTGAGTAGAGGTTACATGAATGGTACAGCTGTGTGACAAATTCATTGAGCTGTACAAGTATGCTGTGGGCACACTTTTCTGTATATATGTTTTTCTTCAACTGAAAAGTTAGTAAGTTAAAAAATAATTGATTAGCCAATTAGTCTTCATATCAGGATTGAGCAGCAGCTTCGGTTTTTTTCTAAGTGTCTTCGTCATGGTGACTTTTGTTTTTAATTACACTCAGAACCAAAAGTGTTACGGTCTCAACAGCTAATCATCAGCTACCAGCGGAAAGTCACATACTCATTCTTATTTATTATTAAGACTTGGGATCTATTGGTTTGTTTCACATCACTGTGATAATGTTCCCACTCACTGTGAAACTTTGCTCTTCCTCTAGGCAACCGTTCATCCACTCTGGGGATGGTTACTGTCAGCTCTCTTTTGTCACCGCACTTGTTTAACGCCTATGTGAGGCAGTTTAGTGAGACAGAGAAACATTTTGGTGTCACTAGCATCAATATGCTGATGCAGGAACATCAATATGCTGGTACAGACTCAACTCTATGCCAGCTGGTATTACTATTCAACTCTTCCAGCCTGGCTGAATTAGAGATAAAAATGAAAGCCAAGTGCTTAAATATAAATCCAGACAAAACAGCAGGGAAACGGGTAGGCAAAGAGTCTGAATCAACAGCCGAAATTATTCTGACATTTTGAATTATAGGAACCTGGAGCATAAATTTTAGGTGAAGATATGGCTTACTTCATAATAAAATATAAATTGTCACGTGATAAATATACAATATGCTAATATATAATGTAATTAAATATGTTTGCAATTTTAGCACCTACCACACACTAGCCATGTACAAGGCATTTTATACACATTATTTTATTTAATGTAGTTTTGTATATATTTCTTGTGATGCAGTACTATGAATTATAAAACAGGGAGAAATTCGTCTAAATTAATGAAATTGTTCTTAGATTTTTTTTTACCCTTTGTTGGTGATTTAGTATCCATAAAGCACCCACATTGACAGTTTAATCTTCAATAGAATCATATACATTAATATATCAATATAATGCACTGAAATACCTAAGCCCTGAACCCAGCTCCACAGTGGCCAGATTTCAGGAGATTTTGTTCTCTACCCAATCATAATGTAGCCTCTGATGCCGATTTGCCTGTTGCCTAGCCCCCTCTGGGATGTTTCTGAGAAGGGTAGCCATGTGCAGGCCACCTCTCCTTAAAAAGTTCAGTCCCAGATGTTCTAGATACCAGATGATTCAAAATAAAAAAAAAAAAAATCTCTGAGGTATGAGATCAAAAGGCAAGGCTAGTGGGTAATGATGCAGCTTGGAAGGAGGAAGCAGGACCACTGAGCTAAAGGTGTGGATGTCAGGAGAGAAGCTTGAACTACAAGAAGAAGACTGTAGAAGACAAGGATAGATAAAACAGAATTCTGTTGTTAAGCAGAATAACCTCCTCTCTTAGGTCATGCTCCATCCAGGTCCTCTTTCTTCTGGGGTAGTTGCAACTGGAAGCAGTGCATGACCTTGGAATAGAACTCACAGCTCCTTCAAATAGCACTCTAGCAGTTCCAGTTTAGGTTCTGAAATGCATTCACACTAAATTAAAAATGAATGATATCAGACTAACAGTGGAAGAGGAAATGAGAAGAGGGGAGAGAAAACAACAACAACAAAAATATATCGGGCACAAAGTACAATAGGGACAAAAATGAAAAGACATAAAAAGGTTTACCAAGTCTGCTAACATTGTAAAAGCTCCTCTCCCCTTCTTTCCATTTCTCTGCCCCCCTCAGTATCTCCATCTGACACAATCGACACAAAAAATAAATTCCCCATCTGATGTGGTACTTAAACTGCCTCCATGCTTGTTTCTTTCTTTTCCAGAATCCCCCTTCTTAATTTTAGAGCTGAAATATGTACTCAGAAGCAGATGAGAAGGTAACTGAAAAGAATGAATTTCTCTGGTCTTTCTTTAGCTAGGCAAGAATAATCACATTTTGGCTTTTGAAATGGAACAAATTGTTATTAGATTATATTAAGATCAGTTGCTGGGTCAGGAGGATTTTTAAACCAAAATTACACAAATGACGTAAATTTTCTTGGCTCATGATACTTGATACAACTAATTTTAGACAAAGTGATTTTTAGCACTTACAGCTGTAAATATAACAGAGTCAAGATAACAATTCAACACTAAATTTTCATATTTTGTACTTTTGAATTATAATATTTTTGAAATAAGGCATTTCTTAACTTATTGCAATTTGACTTTCAAATAATTAGCATTTGCTTTCTTCAATGAATTAAATCCACATTATGGTACTTAGATTAGGCTAGAAGATATTTACTTACAGTAGACAATCCATTTCCTAATGTTGCCCTACAAATTGTCCTCTGGCTTCTACAATCTCACTCCCTGTAGTTTCCAGGCCAACTTATTGCCTGGAAATGAGAGACTAAATGTAGAAAGGATACATGAGTTTATCAAATACAGCCAAGGGTCTACTTAATATACCTCACTGCCTGATTCCTTAGTAACAGAACCCCAATTTTCTTGAGGGAGGTAAGGAAAATATGCCCAGCTATAAAATTACATTTACAGCCTCTCATTGTGCAAGGGGTGATCATGTGGCAGAGAACTGGTTAATAAACAGTCAGGGTAGTCATTTGATAGGGTTTCTGGGAAAGTTTATTAAATGTAGCCAAGACAGTTGACACCCAGGTTTTGCCTTTTGTCCTTGCTCTTTCCTCTTCCTCCTGCCAGGAATATGGAAATGATGCCTGGAGTCACAGGAGCCATCTGTGATGATGAGGATAAAAACCGTACATTAAAGATGGCAGACAAGCCGGGTTCCATGGCACACGCATGTAGTCCCAGCTACTCAGGAGGCTAAAGCAGGAGGATCCCTTGAGTCCTGAAGTTCCACGCCAGCCTGGTCAACATAGTGTGACACTCCCTCCATCCCCGTCTCTAAAAAAAAGAAAAAAGAAAAAAAAGCAGACAAAAAGACACAAAAGGTTGGACATCTTTAGTTGCCAAAGTAGTTCTAAGCTGCTTATTTGCAGTTTCATGAGAAAAGAAATAGAATCTCTTACTAGTTTAAGCCACTCTTTTTGGAGGTGTTTATACTGTCAGCCCAAGTCAATCTTTTTTTTCCTCTCTCCTTTTTTTATTTTAAAATTCTTTTTTACTCTTTTTTTTTTCTCCCAAATCACTATCTGCAAGTACCCAAGTCAATCTTTTAAGTCAGCAGTCCCCAACATTTTTGGCACCAGGGCCCGGTTTCATGGAAGACAATTCTCCCATGGAAGGGGGAGCAGAGCTCAGGCAGTGATGTCAGGGATGGGGAGCAGATGTAAATACAGATGAAGCTTCACTTGCTTGCCCCCTGCTCACCTCCTGCTGTGCGTCCCCTCTGTGGGCTCCTAAGTTTCACGGAAGACTATTAGACAATTTTTAAGGGGGTGTGGGAGATGAGGGGGTACTGGGGGGTGCAGCGGAGCTCTTCAGCCCAATCCCTAACAGGCCTCGGACTGCTACCAGTCTGCCACCAGGGGCTGGGGTCTGCAGTTTTAAGTGATATATTCCACTGAAGCATGGACAGAGACCAAAGGAGATTGGTCTGCATGTATACAATTAAGGAAATTATTCCCTTGAGCAGCTCATAAATTAACTCTGAACTTAGTTCCAAAACTTGTGTTTCAAAAATACTTTGGCCAGTTAGGAAAATGCAAATCAAAACCATAAGGTGATGTCACCTCACCCTCTCTAGGATGGCTACAGCTACTATCAAAACAGAAAATAAGTGTTGGTGAGGAAATGAAATTGGAACCCTTGTGCACTGTTGGTGGGAAAGTATTAATAAAATGATATAGCTGTTGTGGAAAACAGCAAAGCGGTTCCTCAAAAAAATTAAAAATAAAATTAACATGTGATCCAGCAATTCCACTTCTGAATAGATATTGAAAAGAATTGAAAGCAGGGCTTTGAAGAGTTATTTGTATTACTTATGTTCATAGTAGCATTATTTGCAATCACTAAAATGTGGAAGCAACCCCAAGTGTCCATGGATGGATGAATGGGTAAGAAAATGTGGTACAAACATACAATGAAATTCAGCCTTAAAAAAGAAGGAAATTCTGACATATGTGACAATATCGATGAACCTTGAGGACATTATGTTAAATATAATAAGCCAGTTATAAAAAGACAAATATGATATGATTGTACTTATGTGAGTATCTAGTGTAGCCAAATTCATAGAAACAAAAAATAGAACGGTGGTTGCCAGGGTCTGGGGAGAGAGAAGTTGGAAGTTGTGTAATGGATATAGAGTTTCAGACTTGCAAGATGAAAAAGTTCTGGAGACAGGCTTCACAACAATATGAATATACTCAATACTACTTAACTGTACACTTAAAAATAGTTAAAATGGTAAATTTTATTTTTGCCACCATTAAACAAATATTTTGATCATATTAACCATGTATGTAAGTATAGATGGTTGATATTAGTAGCAAATTTCCAGCTCTTTTATCATCCAAAATGATTAATTTAAAAATTATTATATATTTCACATACTTCATTTGCTATTTGAAAGTCACTGTAGTAAAAAACTGCACTAAAAATTTTCATCAAACATACCTGGAGTTATACATCATAAGGCATTTGTCATCTATTTTAAATAAAATATATAATCTTGTAAATATAAAACTTGCTGACCCTTAAAAACTATAAAAACTTGCTGACCCTAAAAAAACTAAGCCATTGTTCATTTCATTAAGATTTTGTTGTAATCTTGCCTAGAGAGTAGAAATGTAACAAATTACATAAGTTTTTAAATTTTTCCCAACTGGAATGAAGAGTAAAGACATTTTTGTGTATTTAAGATATTCAAATAAAAAATGAGAATAAAGTGTTTCTTATAATACGGGAAATCTGGAAAACCTACAGGATAGTATTTTTAAAAATAATTTCAGCCATGGGACTTTATTTACGCTCAGAAAATTAAAATTTCATTATATAACATAATAATTTAGCAGTAACTTAATTTTCACACAGCACCATTATCTGTACAGCCTATGCTGTACATTTAAAAAAATTCAAGATGATTTATTCTATTAAACATAAAATTCTTATTATAAAGTACTCATTAATCACTTCTTCCACATACAATGGAAACTGCTCTCATCATCAATTTTCATTCATAGTATCCTGAGTGAATAACTTTGAATTGTATTTTGCTAAAATATACTCAAGTACAATTATATCTCTAAAGTACATGTAGTTCGTAGCCAATCTATGCCAACGGGTTATTGGTAATGGATTTTAGAATACTTTGCAGCTCCACTGACTTGAGTAGCCTTTGCTGAGTTACTCAATTCTTGTATTCTAGTTTTTCTATCTGCACATAGAAATTATATGTAGAAGGAGTCTTAAATATCATTGTCTTATCCTTTTGCTCTGCAGATGAGGATACAAGCCCAGGGAGGAGCAGTCTGAGGAATGTTTCAAACAAATTTCTAGGAAAATACTATGTAAGATAAAAGGTACAACAATTTTATAAATAGCCTGGATTTGGTTAATTTTATTCTTTTTAAAAGAGAAGTGTAGCTTTCCCACTATTCAGTCCTCGAATATACTGGAATATATATTAATATATGTTTTATTAGTGTCCTTAATAGTAATAGTGCATTTAAAGTGGCTTTTATATGGCAAATAATTTCTTAAAGATTTGCAACCCATCATATATGCTGACATTTAAGACTTCACTGTCAGTATTTTATTTTTTCCATTCCACAATTTCAATGAAAAATTCAGTCCAAAAATAAGTGGAAATGAAGAGTTAATTAAAGCAAATACTTGTGAAATATTAATAATATTCAGTTTTCTATCATACACTATGGACAGAAATGAAGCACATTTGCCTTAGCTTTCTGCCTTCCTTGCCATAAAACAAGGACTGTTCAATACTTATGGAGCCCCAATAACATGTAAAGTATTGTGCTAGGCACTGCACAGGAATGCCAAATAGGAATAAGGTATGCATTCTCGGGGAATATACCATCTCTAATAGGAAAGATAAATTAAGTACTGTATTCAAATTATAATGTGAAATTTAAGTACTATATAACAGTGAAAATAAAGAGCTTATGGGAATTTAAAGGAAAAAAAATTCAACCTGACATTGTGAACATACACAACAGGATCTTCTAAGGAAAGATAAGCCCAAATAGGAGGAAATGAAAAGTAGGAATGACCATATTTTAGCAACTTCAAGAGATCCACTTTCTCTATAGGGCAAGGAAGTGACAGAGAGGAAAAAAAAAGCAACAGATCAGTACACCTCCTAAACTATTTTTCCAGGCCTGCTTCTTTTTACCCTATATTTTACCCTGACAAAACAACTATCACCTGTCGGCACTTTTCTATGCATTTTCACCTGTAATCCTCTAAACCAGCTCTTCTCAAACTTTCATGTGAATAGGAGTCACCTGAGGTTTCTGTTAAAGTAGAGATTCTGATTCACTAGATTGGAAATGGGGCCTGAAAGTCTGCAGGCACAGATGATGTCTATGCTGGACCACACTTTTGAGTCGAAAGGCTAAAAGGATGATTCTTAGCCAGCAGTGTCAGCATCACCTGGCAACCTGCTATTAATAGAAATGAATGCAAATGAATGCAAATTCTCAGGCCTCACACCGGACCTACAGAATCAGAAACACTAGGGTGAGGCCCAGCTCCCTGTTCCAACAAGCAAGAAGCTGAAGTTTGAGATCCACTCATAAGTCGCTGGTTTGGGGACATGATTGCACTCTGGAGTCACCCATGGCTTTTAAAATACTATTGATGGAGTACTACTCAGCCACAAAAAGGAATGAAATAATGCCATTTGCAGCAACTTGGATGGAACTGGAGACGATTATCCCAAGTATCTCGGGAATGGAAAAACAAATACCACATGTTCTCACTTGTAAGTGGGAGCTAAACAAGAAACATATATGGTCGTAAAGTGGTATAACGGACATTGAAAACTAAGAAGTGGGGAGAGTGGGAAGAGGGTGAAGGATAAAGATCTACCTATTAGGAACAAGGCACACTATTCTGGTGACCTGTACACTTAAAGCCCTGACTTCAGCATGATACAATTCATCGATTTAACAAAAAACACTTGTACTCCATTTTCTGTGATTAAAAAAAAAAAAAGATAAAATACTATTGATGCCAAATCTCACCCCCAGAGATTCTCATGGTTTGTTGCGTGATCTGGGCAGAGGCCCTTTGAAAAGCTCTCTTAGGCTCTTCGGTGATTCTAATAGGCAATAAAATTTGAGAACTCCGTGAGGTAGGCTGGTTCTTTAATTTTTACAGGACTTATTTTCCTCCTGTGTAAAAAGTGGATAATATCCACGTGGTTCCTGACTTTCCTTCCAGATTTTGGCACCTCCAGCCAACCCTCGTTCGGTCTTGGGAGCCCGCCTCCCCGCCCGGTGTCCCACGGCCTCGGCCAGAGAAGCCAACGATCCCGACACGGACCCGCAGTAGCATCAGCGGCGCCGCGTCCGGCCCGCGGGGGCTCCCCAGACTGCGCCCCCGAACCGCGCAGGAGCGGGACGCGCATGCGCCCAGCGCACGCCGGGACCCGGCGCCGAGTAACGGACTCGAGCTCCCTCCACCGGAAGTGGACGGCCGTGCGCCGGGAGGAGCCGGGTGTGGCGTGGCGGCTTCGGGCAACAGGTCCGAGGGCTCGCGTTCTGTCTCCGCGCCATGGCGCCAGCGAAAGCCGCGAACGTGGTGCGGCTGCTCCTGGGCTCCACGGCGCTGTGGCTCTTGCTGCTCGGCGCCAGGACTGTCTCCGCGTCCAAGGCGGTGACGGCCCACTTGGCCGCGAAGTGGCCGGAGACCCCGCTGCTGCTGGAGGCGAGGTGGGTGCGGGCCGCGCCGGGCCCTCCGCGGAGCCCCGCGTGGAGGCAGGGGCGGGCGGGGCTGTGGGCGCGCCGGCTCCGTGACGGCCCTACAGACCCGGTCTCTGGGCGCTCGCGGCGGGCGTCCTCGCTCGGCTTTTCCTGACGCCCTCGCTCTTGGCCCTCTGAGCATCCTCCTCTCCTCTCCTCCCTTCCGCACCTCTTCTCTCTCCCTGAGCGTAGCCTCTCGGCTTCTTTAGCAGCACTCACCTGAAATCTCTTACCCTCCTCCTCCCCACCCCCCGTCGTACTTTGCCCCTCACCTACAGTTTTTAAAAACTTCCCTGCCCAGGTTTAATTCATTTGGCTTTCTTTTATTAGTATTTACAAAAGAGAAAAGAAAATGGGAGGTGGGGGGTGGCGCTTAATGCAAGCATTTACTTCAGCTGAGGTAGGCAGTTCCGTTCAGCAGACAGTACTTAAAGCACCTAGATTGGTAAGGATGACTTCGTTTTGTCAGCTCCTGGCCTCGCTGTGGGGAAGGCAGCTTCCAACAAATTACTACTTTTCTCGTGTCTGTTCCATTGGAATTAATTCATGAGGTATCATTTGCTCTGCAGCAACAAAGCTTGTAACTATCGAGATTTGTCCCTTAGTATTCCAGTCGTTAAACAGAATTAGAGAGTTATTTCTATTAGATCGGATGACGTTTTATACCAGCTCTACTTCTGTCCATTTACCAAAGCGACGGCATGTGGTCCTAAAAAGAGTATCACCCCACATTGCATATATTAGATACCCTAGCAGTTTTTATTGAATACATGACTCTAGCTTAAAATAAGTTTCCTTCCTCTGTCCTTTCCCCAATTTCTTCCAGAGATTGCCTGGATCAGATCCCACACTCCTTCCAACCTTAATCTGCTTGTTGAAGTGTCTGGCTGTATATCTGCCTTAACAGTAACTAGCTTAGAGTCAGATGTTCCTTAAGGCCCATCACAGCCTAGTCTTAGTCTGATTTTACAAACCTCATCACTTGTACAAATGGTCCCTGACTTATGATAGTTCACCTTAGGATTTTTTTACTTCACTCTGGGTTTATCAGGGTATTAAATGCATTTTTGGAGTATAATATAATATTTTCAGCTTAATGATGAGTTTGGAGGTAACCCCATCTAAGTCAAGGAGCATCCGTGTGGGTTGAATGGTGGCCCCAAAAAAGATATGTTCACATCCTAACTCCCAGAATCTGTGAATGTTACCTTATTTGGAAAAAAGGTCTTTGCCGATGTAACTAAGGGTCTTAAGATGAGATCATCTTGGATTGTCTAGATGGACCTCAAATCCAATGTTGTAAAATAGAAGAAAAGACACAAACAAGGAGAGGAAGGCCATCTGAAGATGGAGTTATGACAGCCTCATGCCAAGGAACAGCTGAAGCCACCAGAAGTTGGAGTAGGCAAGAAGTCCCCTAGAGCCTTCAAATGGAACACAGCTCTGCCAGCACCTTGATTTTGGGCTTCTGGCCTCCACAATTGTGAAAGAATAAATGTCTGTTGTTTTAAGCCACCATGTTTTTGGTAATTTGTTTCCTATTGCTCTAGGAAGCCAATACAGATTTTGTTACCAAAAAATGGGGTGCTGCTGTTAACCAATTCCTAAAAATGTAGGAGTAGCTGTGCAAATGGCCAGAGGCTGGAAAAATTTTGAGAAACATGGTAGAAAAAAGCCTAGACCTCCTTGAGGAAACTGCAGAAATATGGACATCAAGGGTGATTCTATTGTGGATTTAGAAGAGATTAAGAACCACAGTAGAAAAAGGCTTCTGTCATCTTAGAGAATACTTACATCATCATGAACAGAGTGTTGGTAGAAGTATGAACAATGAAAGCAGTTCTGGCAAGGGCTCAGAAGGAAATGAGGGGCATGTTATTGGAAACTGAAAGAAAGGTGACCCTTGTTATATAGTGGCAGAAATACTGGCTGACTTGGTTTCTGCAGTTCGTAGAAAACAACTTGAAAGTTATGAACTTGGATATTAGCTAGGAAGATTTCTAAGCAAAGTGTTGAATGCACAACCTGGTTCTCCTTATAGTAAAATGATAGAGGAAAAAGATAAAGAAGGAACAGTTAAAGAAAAAGGAACCAACACTTGATTTGAGAGGTTCTCAGCCTATCCAGATTGTAAAGGATGCTAAAACTAGGAAACTCAGGAGTTGGGAATGTGTGCTCTGGAGAGAAGGACAAGGGTCTGGCTGGACAACCTTTTGCCGAATAGGTTAAATATGTGATTCCTGGATCCACTTAGCCATCTCAGCAGAAGTTCTCTATAAAGATGGGGTTATTCAGGAAGGATCTGTAGAGGATCCTCATGTAATGATGGTGATCTCAATGACATATGCAACAGCCTCACAAAGTTTTTGAGAATGTGTTAGCAAAAACACTGCCAGCCTGGACCAAAAGGGATGGACCAAGAAGAGATTAGATGAGACAAAATAAGAGAAGGCTGTTGGACTTGTAAAATTCTACAGGCAGGAAATGGACTAATAGAGTTACTTGGTTGAAACATGGTGCTACCCTTCAGGAAAAAGAAAGAATAACTGAGGACAAAGCTATGGTGGGCAGCACAGAGGGTACAGCATCAGGACACAGAGAATTATTCTCAGGCCTTGAAACATTGGAATTTGCCCTGCTGGATTTTGAACCTGCCTGGGACCAGTGACCCCTTTATTCCTTCTAGTTTTTTGTTTTTGGAACTGGAATGTCCATTCTATGTCTGTCTCACCATGGCATTTTGGAAGCAGATAACTTGTTTGCTGGTTTCAGAGGTCCACATAAGGAGGAGAATTTTACCCCAGGATGGCTCATACCCAGAGTCTTACCCATACCTGATTTAGATGTTAAGATTTGTAAATATCATCAGAGCTGGTGATACTCACATGAAATTTTGGACTTAGCATTGATGCTGTAATAGGTTCAGATTTGGAGGTTAATAGATTTTGTATGTGGAACATATGTGGATTTAGGGAGGCCAGAGGGTGGTGTGAATGATGCCCCCCCCAAAGAAAGAAAGTTATGTCCGTCTCCTAACCTTTGGGATTTCTTGTGTTAACTCAGCTAAAACCTTGATTTCAGACTTTTGGCCTCCAGAACTGTGAGAAAATAAATCTCTCTTGCTGAATAAGTTAGACATGTGATTAATGTGTCCACTCAACCATCTCAGCAGAAGCCCAGTATGGAGGTAGGGTTATCCAGGAAGGATCTGTAGAAGATCTCAGGTAATGGCATGGTAGTCCTAGGATACTAATATATCATTCTACTAAAATCCATTTCTCATTTATACTTTATATGTGGATGTTCCATATCACTCTCTCTTTGCCTGATACTTTCCCTTGACAAAACTAATATCTTTCTATTATGTTCTCATAACATTTGGTCAGTACTTCTGTAATAATTCTTATTATAAAGTATCATGTATGCTAATCTCTGCTGTTAAAATGTGAACTTTGGAGATAAAACTATTTCTTATTCATGTTTGTTTTGCCAAGGGACAGTGCATAAAAGTTAAGTACTCAGTAATGTTAATTCAATGGAAGGGACTTTTTATAAGGTAAAGTATACTTCAAGCCACTATCAGAATTACCTCTACAATATACCTGACCTGTGGAAACTGGTCTGTGCTTGGATAAGCCAGACAGGATGCACAGCGTTACTTCATGGGCCTGATTGTTCTTTTGGAAGCAAATCTAAATTATTAGCAGGTCCTTTGTTATATAAACTAAAATCTTTCTCATTATACCTTTTATCTACTGATCCTGACTTTGTTTCTGAACCAAGTCTGTTTCTTCTGTTTGACAGTATAGCAGACTAAAAGCCTATAATTTTTTCAACCATTGCACTTAAAATATTTTCTAGACTTCATTATTCTGCTCACTTTCAGTTAATCTTTCTCTTAAATCAGAATTTTAGGAAAATCATAGAAGTTGGGGAGAATGAGTATGGAAGAGGAAGAATTGAAAAGCATTGAATAGGTTGAAAGAGTTTGGGGGATCGGAACTGAAGACAAATAATATGGGAGCAAGTAAGAGAAATTTCTGAGAAAAATGCTTCAAATACAGAAATTTAGCTTTCTAACAAAAAACTATAAATACACATATAATTTTCATTTCAGCCTAAAAATTTGAGTGCTTGACTTGAGTATAGTCTCATGATAAGTACTATGTAGGAAACAAAGATGAATAAGGTATATCCCCTGCCTAAAGAAATTTATAATATAAAATTTTCTGTGGATGATTATAGGCTGATCAGGCTAAGCTTTTGCAATATCTATACCTTATACATCTGAACTGGATTTATTTCCACTGCTGTTGGTCTTTCTGAAAATATCTTTGGCATTCTACTTTAATTGTTACCATACTCTAGTATTTTAAAAACAGCCTTTATAGAAAAAAAAATTTTTTTTTTTTGCTTTGGCTTAACTTTTTTAGGAAACATTGTTATTGGGAGTCGCATGTTTTATAAGGCAAGTGAACAAATTGGAAATGCCAGCTTTTTGTTGTTTTGGGTTTTTTTTTTTACCTTTTTAAAAACTTTAAAAGGTCTTTTTATTTTTTTTAACACTTTTAAATGATAATATCTTACCTTTTGGCAGGTGGGGAACTGGTTTAGATGGTCTCTCAAGGATGTTTCTGCCTTGAAGATTAATGATGAGTTACTGGTAAATTGCCTCTGAAAGAGATTCCAGAAGAGTTCCAAAAGGGCTTAGAGCAGTAGTATACTGAGGGAATGTTTAAGTGAATATTTTGTTAAGCTGATTGCTTTGAAAGATCAGACTTAAATGTATAGATTCTGATATTTGAAAGAAGTCTTTTAGCTATGATCACATAGTATGTGCATAGTAGCTGTTTGGTCAAATTAATTGAGTTTTTAAAAATATATTTCAGTGGATTTAGGGGATACAAATGGTTTAAACGGATAAATTGTATAGTGGTAAAGGCAGGGCTTCATCCAAATAGTGTACATTGTACCCAATAGGTAATTTTTTTATCCCTTATCTTCCTCCTACCCTACTGTGTTTTGAGTCTCCAATGTCCATTATACCGTTCTGTGTGTCCTTGTGTAGCCATAGTTTAGCTCATAAGTGAGAATATGTGGCATTTTTTTTCTGCTTCTGAGATAATTCACTTAGGATAATGGCCCCCAGTTCCATGCAAGTCACTGCCGAAGACAATATTCACTTTTTTTATGACCGAGTAATATTCCAGAGTATATACTCATATATACTACATTTTCTTTATCCACTCATCAGTTGATGGGCACTTATGTTGATTCTGTATCTTTGCAGTTGTGAATTGTGCTATGATAAACATATGAGTGCAGGTGTCTTTTTGATAGTGATGTATTTTCCTTTGGGTAGACACCTAGTAGTGGGATTCTTAGATTGAATGGTAGATTGACTTTTAGTTATTTGAGGAATTTCCATACTGTTTTCCATAGAGGCTGTACGAATTTACATTCCCATCAACAGTGTATAAGTGTTTCCTTTTCACTACATCTGCAACAACATCTATTGTTTTTTTTACTTTTTAGTAATGGTTATTCTGACAAAGGTAAGGTGGTATCTCATGGTTTTAATCTGCATTTCTCTGATGATTAGTGATGGCGAGAATTTTTTCATATGCTTTCTGGTCATTTGTCTATCTTGAAAAATTTCTGTTTGTGTCTTTTGCCTCCTTTTTAACGCAGTTGTTCGTTTTTTTCTTGCTGATTTGTCTGACTTCCTTGTAGATTCTGGATATTAGTCCTTTGTCGTATGTATAGTTTGCACATATTTTCTCCCATGTGTAGCTTGTCTGTTTACCCTGTTGACTATTTCTTTTGCTGTGAAGAATCTTTTTAGTTTTAGTCCCACTTATTTTTGTTTCTGTTGTATTTGCTTTTGGAGTCTTAGTCATACATTCTTTGCCTAGGCCAATGTCCAGAAGAGTTTTTCCCAAGCTTTCTTCTAGAATTTTTATGGTCTCAGGTCTTACATTTAACTCTTTAATCCATCTTGATTAATGTTTGTGTGTGGTGAGAGATAGGGATCTAGTTTCATTCTTCTGCATGTGGCCATCCAATTTTCCCAGCACCATTTTAGGCTTCCTTTCCCCAGTTTATGTTTTTGTCTGCTTTGTCAAAGATCAGTTAGCTGTAGGTATGTGGTTTTATTTATGGGTTCTCTATTCTGTTTCATTGATCTGTGTATTCTACTTTTATAACAGTACGATACTGTTTTGATTATTGTAGCCTTGTATAATTTGATGTCAGGTAATGCAATACCTCCAGATTTTTTTTTTTTTTTGCTTAATATTGCTTTGGCTGTTCAGGTTCTTCTTTGATTCTATATGAAATTTAGGATTGTTTTTTCTAGTTCTATGAAAAATGACCTTGGTATTTTGATGGGAAATTGCATTGGATCTGTAAACCACTTTGGGCAATGTGGACATTGTAACAATATTGATTCTTCCAAAACATGAGCATGGGATGTTTCTCCATTTGTTTGTGTCATCAGTGATTTCTTTCATCAGTGTTTTATAGTTCTTGTAGAAATCTTTCATTTCCTTGGTTAAGTATATTCCTAGGTGTTTTTATTTTTTTTTGTACAGTTGTTGTAAATGGTATTGAGTTCTTGATTTGATTCTTAGCTTGGCTGTTATTAAGTTATGGAAATGCTACTGATTTATGTACATTAATTTTATAACCTGAAACTTTACTGAATTCATGTATCAATTCTAGGAGTCTTTTGGAGGAGTCTTTAGGGTTTTTTAGATATAAGAGCATATGACCTCTTCTTTTCTGACTTGGATGCACTTTATTTCATTCTCTTGCCTGATTGCTCTGGCTAGGACTTCCAGTACTATATTGGATAGAATTGGAGAAAGTGGGCATTCCCGTGTTGTTCCAGCTCTTAGGGGAAATGCTTTCAACTTTTCCTGATTCAGGAAATATATTGGCTGGGGTTGTTATATATGGTTTTTATTATTTTGAGGTATAATCCATTCTAAGAGGAGCTCTCAAATCTATAAAAATACATGGAAATTAAATAGCCTGCTGCTCAATAATCTTGGGGTCAAAAATGAATTCAAGATGGAAATCAAAAAAATTTTTGAATTGAGTGACAATGGTGACACAAATTACCCAAATCTCTGGGATACAGTAAAAGGAGTGGGTAAGAGTGAAGTTTATGGCAATAAATGCCTACATCAAATGAACAACTTAAATCACACCTCAACAAACTAGAAAAACAAGAGCAAACCAAACCCAAGCTAGCAAAGACAAGAAATAACAAAGATCAGAGCAGAACTCAGTGAAATTGAAACAAAAAAATCAATGAAAGAAAACATACTTTTTTTGAAAAGATAAAAAAATGGATACACTACTAACTAGACTAACCAAGAAAAGAAGAGAGAGGATTCACATAGTTTCAATCAGAAATGAAAAAGGAGACATTACAACTGATACCACAGAAATACAAAAGACCATCGGAGACTACTGTGAACACCTCTGTGTATACAAACTAGAAAAGCTAGAGGAAATCAATAAATTTTTGGAAACACAACCCCCCAAGCTTGAATCAGGAAGAAATAGAAATCCTGAACAGACCAGTAACAAGTAGTGAGATTGAATCAGTAATAAAAAGCTCCCCAAAAAATAAAACTCAGGAACAGAGAAATTTGTAGCTTAATTATATCAGACCTACAAAGAACTGACACCTATCCTACTGAAACTGTTCCAAGAGGTTGAGAAGGATGGAATCTTTCCTAACTCTTTCCATGGAACCAATATCACTCTGAAAGCCAGGAAAGAACACAACAATGAACAACAGACCAATATCCCTACTGAACATACATGCAAAAATCTTCAACAGAATATTAGCAAACTGAATCCAATTGCACATCAGAAAAGTAATTTATCATGATCCACGTAGGTTTCATCCTAGGGATGCAAGGATAGTTCAACATATACAAATCAGTAAATGTGGTTTACCACATAAACAGAATTAAAAACAAAACCCATATGATCATCTTGATGCAGAAAAACACTTGATAAAACTCAGCACTGCTTCAAGATTAAAAAACTCTCATCAAACTAGTCATAGAAAGAACATACCTCAAGAAGTTAACTGAGTGTTAAGTGTTGCTCTCTACTTAAGGTTTTGTACCATCCATATCTTTTTCAGGTCATGTCTTATTTAGTGTTTCCCATTGTTTCCTCTGTTTTTCTTTTTTCCTTTTTCTTTAAGTCATTGATTTGGATACCCTTAATAGTAGGAGTTGATTTGAAGTTACTTATTACTTTAAATTCCTATGCTTGTCATGTTTATGTTGAGTTAATTAGTTTTCTCACTTCCTTTTTTCCCCTTAGTGACCATCTCAGACTTACAAGACTTAGTTATTCTGTATATGTCTTGGATGTCCTTAATACTTTCCATTTATATTAAGTATTAGTTTAAGTTTACCAAAGCTAGCGAGGAAGATAAGGTGGGCAATAACAAAGAATCTATATCATTTGTTTGGTGTCCATTTTTTCCCTAGTGTGAATAGTTAACTCTAATTATTTTAGATGTCTTACATTTTGTTCTATACAGAACTAAATAATCTTCCATTTATTTCATTATTTATAAAGGGTTTTAAATGGCTTTGTCCATTTTTTCTTACATACAGTCTGGAAAAATGGAACCTTCTTTGGGCTTTTAGGCCAAAGATCTAGTGCAATGCACCAATTTCCTACTAATTTTTTAATTAAAGTTTTTTTCTGTTTTCAATAATAAAAAAGATTGCCTATACAAATAAGTAGTTAAATAAAAATAATGATTTTTATAAAGCGGTTATAGAGCCAAGTTTTGTTTATGGAAAAAAGACAGTCTGTATTTTTTTAATATATATTTTACCTGTATATAATGTTCTCCATTACCACCCGCTTATGTTTCTCAAGGAGATTTCATATGGAAAGATAAAATAAATTATCCATTTTTTAGTTTTTGCTAATAATAAGGAAAATCCCAAAGTAATTTCTCATGCAGTCTTTTCCTGACATGATTATATGCTTCTAGTTGAGAATGATACCTCAGGGAAGTCTTATGAATTTATTCCCTTTCTGTGTTACAGTAAATGGAAGTCAGTAATTTGACATTAATTTTTGTAGGTTCTATCTTGCCATAAGATATAATTTGGTTCTGTAATATGGTTTATATTATCTAAACCATTTTTCATTTTCATATATTAACTGATTACTTTTATTTTTAT
Organism: Mirza zaza; assembly: GCA_008750895.1. NCBI lineage: Eukaryota > Metazoa > Chordata > Mammalia > Primates > Cheirogaleidae > Mirza > Mirza zaza. Next base: position 20,513 of record VSMD01034652.1, read on the forward strand.
AATAGTGAATTTATGGCAGAAGAAAGTAATGAAAAATTTTGGCAGTTTTTGGAAACTGTACAAGAATTAGCAATTTATAAGCAAACAGGTAGGTGATGTGCAAATTTTAACTTATAAGATTTGTATTTATGTGCACACATTTGATATGTTTGTTTTTAATGGTAATGGTTAAGTATGAATGCTCAATTGGGTTAGTAAATCCAAACATTAAATTTGAAAAGATGTTTTAATGGAGACCATTCTAAGCATCCATTTCCAAAAATATAAGGCCTTAGTACTTTATTATTAGAAAACTCATATAATTAATGTTTGGATAATGTGTTATAATCAAGAAATGAAAATTGTTGAGTTATGGGTTTCTTTTTACCTAGATTTCTTTGAAGTAGTATTAGTTTTGCATCTAGTAATAGTACTATTTTTCTTTTTTTTAATAGACTTTTATTTTTTAGAGCAGTTTTAAGATCATGGCAAAATTGAACAGTAAGTATAGAGATTTCCCATATACTCCCTGCCCCCACTCATGAGTAGCCTTCCTCACTATCAACATCCTCCACTAGTGTGGGACATTTGTTATAATTGATGAACCTACATTGACAGATCATTATTACCCAAAGTCCATAGTTCACTTTTGATATTGTACATTCTATGAGTTTAGACACATTTATACTGACATGTATATTCCATTTTTATTGCCAGAATTCTTTTACCCTTAAACTATTAAAGAAATTTTTTTAGCACTTTAAAAATCAGGTAACCAATATGCTTTCATTTTACTATCTGTAAAATAGAGTCAGTAATCCCTGTTTTTATATGTATATGAGAGTATATATCTGTATGTATACACACATACATTTATTTTCCCCAGAACTGACAAGTGTTTATTAACGTGTTTCGTAGGAAAGGTCAATAGATTAAAGATATTGAAGTTAGGTTTTAGCAGCAGAGGCTAAAGGGTTAATTATTCAATGGAAAGATTATTTCCTGTCTCTACAGAGAGTAGAGTAGATGACATAAACATAGAATTTCTTACGAGGGACATCATTAGCCATTTAGATGTAGAGAAATCTTTTTACTGTGGGTGATTAAATAGTTTATGATTTTATTCCTGAGTGTAAATGTAAGATAAAAAATAGTTTCAGATGTTTTAAGTGTTCATTTACTGGAGCCTGTTTGGCTCAGGTGGCTTTGAAGTTTGGCAGTTTTATGATTTCACAAGATAAATTTTTAAAAATAAAGGGATCAGACATGCCTTTCATGACATTTTAAACTGAAATATTTCCAGAAAGAAGTCATTTTCCATTTCAAAACTTTTCCTGTAAAGCTTCATTATTTAATAATCATTTTTTATTCATAAGAGATGCTAGGCACTGCTTTAGATGCTGGGAATACAAAGATGAATAAATGTGATCTGTGTTCTCAGGACTTCGTAATACAATGAAGGAGACAGCAAAACAGCGAAGTGTATATTAGATGATAAGAGCTTTCACGGGGCGTGCGCAAAGTGAACGCACATAACAAAGGCACCGAATCAGCACTCAGAGAACGCAGGACAGAATTGCCAGTAGTCAGTGCTGGAGCTGAGTCCGATGCTAGGGTTTAGCCGGCATAGACGGTGTGGAGGGACTTTGACCACTTAGTAGTCTTTGCTTTCAGATCATTAGGAAATTATTGTTTGTCTTTTTATTTGTCCTAGTAATTTTAGTTTTGGTAATTGAGGTAAAAATAGGCTATATTAATATAAATGATTTTCATGATAGTTAAAAAACATCTCTGGCCCTTTTCTGTGTTCCTAGCTTTGTACAGATTTGGTTTTGAGTGTTGATTAGCAGGGACAAGGTAAGGGGAATGTTATTTTTTAACAAAATTTATGTTAGTTGTCCTGTCTTCCTGTCCTGTGGAAGTACACATACTGAGAAGTTTGTATATTTTATATTAAATCATTTCCTATTAATTTTTGTTGTGATTTTCAAAGGTGGATTCCCACAAAATCTTAACTATTTATTACCCAAGACATACTAAAGGGTCAGTCGTATGTATGACTTTATAATTGGAGGAGAATTCTGCCTTTGAGAGTGCACATGTCCACATTTCTTTCCTCCTTCCCTCAAAACCCTGTTGAGGGGCATTAAAGAATGGTAATGTATGTGTATATGTCTGTTAAACATGCACTATGTAGTCCGTCCTGCACTGGTTCTGGGACTGAAGTTTTCATCCAGCATGGAGTAACTTTTTGTGATAAAATTCACTGTTTTATTTTTTTACAATTTTCTTTTTCTTTTTTTTCCTGCAGATCCAAAGTTACAAAAATTCACTGTTTTATTGCAGGCAAAATTCTGGTGTGGTGTGAATGCTGTGGGTCAGTCTGTGTACATTTTTTCTGTAATTTTATCATTATGTAATGTTTGCAATACATGTTTTTTAATTTGAAAGCAAACTTTTCTACTGTAAAAAGATATTTTTCGATGACTTGACCCTTACTAGAACCACCATGCCCAAGTAGCAACTGCTACTTTTAACAAAAGAAAAATTATTAATGGCTTTGGTGAGAGCCATTTCACTGGTGTAGAAATCAAGACTTCAGTATGGCTAATTCTAGGGCTGGGACAGGAAGCATCCAAGATGAGCCTAGAACGTCCTGTAGTGCCAGAAAGTTAGAACAAGCTCACACACACAACACACATGCACACAGACACACACACACACACACACACAGAGCTGGGGTTATGTCAGAGGAACACAGAGAGCTCCAAATAGCCAAAGCTAAAAAAAATTGGGGCAAGAAGATAAATAAATATTGTGTTATAACCCAGGTATAACATAAGTATCTGAAATCATACTGACATGAATGAATGAATAATAAATAAGAGACAGATCTCCCATGCAGAAGAATTCATATAATTTATCTACTTTCCCCACAAGAGGGTGAAACATAACGTCCAACTCCTTCGATGTGGGCTGTGCATGGTGATTTCCTTCCAAAGGGCACAGCATGGAAAGGGACAGAAGGGGAACATTATAGTGGAAAAACCTGAAAAACACTACGTCAGCCTCAGCCAGTTGATCATGATTAACTTTAATAGTTATACAGTAATTCATGCTAATTTCATGAATCTTTGACATGATGTGATGAGAATGGTCCTTTACCTATGTGGTCTTCCTCCCATAACCCTAATATAAACATAAGAAAAACATCAGACAAGAATCCAAAATACCCAACTAGTATTCCTTGAAACTGTCAAGTCATCAAAAATAAGGAGCAACTGTCTAAGCCAAGGGGACCTAAGGAGATAATATAAGTAAATGTAATTCTGTCATCTGGATGGAATCCTCAAACAGAAAAAGGATCAGAATAAAGTATGGATTTTATTTAAAAAAAAAAAAAAAAGACTTCAGTAAGTCATATTGTAAGTAGAGGTTGAGGAAGTAGAGATAAGTATTGTTAAGTCTTTCAAGACGTTTGACTATGAAGGGAATAAGATGAATCAGTATCTGGCAGGCTTACCAACTAACCTGCGTTTTTTTAAATATGAGAGTGATTTATGTATATTAGGTGCCAGTATACAAAAATTGAGTAAAAGGTGAGGTTGAAGATAAAGATTTTGAAAAGACAAAATAATTATCAGCAGGTTAGTTGGAGAGCATGGATTTATTTAGAAACATCAACTAAAATAGCCCATTGTATCCATTTCATAATAGAGATGATCTTGCTAGTTATACATAAATTACAAAAGTTTACTTTCTATAAACTCCTGAAACCTACATCTATCACTACCTAAGGGACAACCTTGACAGTGACCTTGGCAAAATTTGTTATCTTTTTCCAATACTACTCAAATTTTTTTATGCTGATTATCTTCCCTGTTTCCATGGGTGACCAGTCCCCTTTTAACTGATGTAGTCATATTTTAGTTATGTTATTATATTAATTTTGTGTTATTTTTTGTTATTAATTTTTTCTTGGTCTTGTAGCTATTATGTCTTTATATTTTTAAAGATAACATTTCTGATACATTATTTCTTAGCCTTTACTATTGAAGATTAATCTTATTTGCATTATTTTTTGATTCTTGAAGGAAAATTCATAACTCCCAAGTTCTGAGAAATCACCTATGAAAGCTTGTTTTTAGAAGGAGTTAAAATGCCTATTCTCATATTTCAACTATTTAAAATTACTGCATTAGGAAGATAACTGCATAGAATGAAAAAAACCTATTCATGCATAATATTTATTAAATATTCAAGAAATTTATTGAATGCTTGTTTTGTATTCCAGCAGTGTAAATGTATAGTTAAAAAGCTAGAAAAGATTCCTGCCTTCATAGTTTATAGCCTAATGGGAAGGACAGATTTAAACAATTATACAACTAATTCTTAATTATAGTTTGATAATTAATCTAGGGATGGTATAGAGCTCACTCTTAGACTTTGGGCTGCAGTTTCTCCAATGATTTCTTGGTTATATAAAGTTTGATGTCCAGTTGATACTTCATAAATAACTCTTAAAATAATTGCCCTTGAGTTCTTCACATACATAATTATTTGTGTGTGAATTCCATAGTTGTGATTTTGAACTTTAGAGTCCTATAGTTTTACTAGAGAATGTTATAATACTGACCATTCTATTAAGTATGTCTTTTTCATAGGTATGTAGATTCATTGCTCTTTTTGATTATGGAGAGTTTTCTTGGATTATGGTTTCCTATAATTCTATTCTATTCCCTTGATTTTCTTCCTTAGTGGCTACAAGTATACATATTATAGATCTCTTTTGCCTCACTTGTGTGTCTTTCATTTGCTTTTGTTTTTCTCCTTTTCTTCTTTTTATTTCTGTTTCATTTTCCTCACTTTTCCTCTGTATGTTATGTATTTGTCCTACTCTGTTTTCCATGGTGTCTCTTTACCCTTGTTTTCTAATGTGTTCTACATTTTCTAGTATTTATTCCTTTCTTGCTCTTTTCTGCTTTTTTCTAGAGCTGTTTTCATATCCCTCTTGTTTTGGTCATTTCATTTCTGAGCTTTTTGTCAAGAATTGTGAAGGGGCTGAGATTTTTACCGTACTTGCAAGCTTAAAACTTAGCTTGCACAGTTTCAGGGATCAGACCACACAATACTCTTGGATTAGAGCTGACAGACTTCATAACTGATCAAGGGAAATCTCCTGAGTGGGCCATGCCTCCCTTCTATTGCAGTAAACTCTTACTGTTATCTTTGAAAGGATCCAAAATTGGCATGAGGGACAGTAGGAGGAGTTTAGTTATAAGATGCTAGCTAGACATTTTTATAAGATGCTAGCAAGACATTGTTTGGACAGATGTTTTTGAACTTATTTTCTTGGTCTTGGCCTGTAACTCTCTTTTCATGTTCTCTTCATTAATAGGCAAAAGAATGGAAGACTACTCATTGCCTGATTTACCATAGAGTTTTGTCAGTATTGTTATCCATTCCCAAGGACTTCCCTCCATTTGTGTTAACTGGACCATGGGATCGGGTCTTTTGTTTTCCAGAAATTCATGTATCCGTCAGCATTCCATTTTTGTTGTCAAATCTGTCAAGTACTGTGAAAGATCTGAGATTTTCCCCTACTTGCAGAGCTAACAGATTAGTTTCATGGATGCTAACAGTAGACTCGAAGCCCCTGGATCAGAGATAAAATACTTTATTACTTACATACATCAAAAACAGAACCACAGTCTCCACATATTTGCACTGGTTCTCTGAGCTCCAGTTCCCACAGGACAATGTGGAGGGCCAGATAACACCTGCACCCTTAACAGGTTGTAGTAAAGAGAGGAACTGAAAGTCAAGGGCCCAACACTTTTGGAGCAAGTCATAAACATTGTTGCAATTAGCAAAAAATCCAGTTTCCCACACCACCCCCAAAATGTCTCCTTTCAGTCAAAACATCTTTTTTGCTTTTCTCAGTAAGTGTTTATCTTGTTACAGTCTAGTTTCAGCCACTCCTCTTTTGTCATCTCTTTTCACATAAGGAAACCCTGATCCATAGGGAACTACTCTGCATCTAACCCAACTCTGCTCTTTTGTGTGAAAAGTTTCTATCAGTTGGTAACCCAGTGCCAAGATGTAGAGGTGAAGAAATTACTAGAGAATGTCCAGGGGCCAACTTATGGATGCCTATACCAAATGGACACCAGAGCTGTCCTGTTGTTACTTTACCTCCTCTGGTTGACCCTGGAATGATATTACAGTTTTCTGATACAATGGCTACAGTGTAGATAATTACACCCAGAGAAATACAGAGAAAGGGGCAAAGAAAGTTAGTTCTTTCCCTGCTTATCCCCATTAGTGCCCCCAAGCCTCCTTCAGTTCTGGGTTGTAATACTTTCTGCCCTCTCCCATTCAAGTGATCTCTGTCTCTCCAGGGATGTTGGAGAGTTTTTAATTAAATTCTAGGATCCATCTCTCTTCTTTATGTCTGTGATCTTTGCATATGGGTTTAGAGAAGGGAACCAGCAAGCAGCTCCGGTTAGTTTGTTCCAGTTCCAGACAGGATGACATTTACTCTTGAAGGTCTGATTCAAATTGTGTCTTCTAAGGCAGAGGTCCGGAACATTTTTGACACTAGGAACTGGTTTCTGGTTTTGTGGAAGACAATTTTTCCATGGATGGGTGTTGGGAGGCACACCACTGCCTTGGCTCCACCTCAGATCATCAGGCATTGGATTCTCCTGGGGAGCCCACAACCAGGATCCTTCCTGTGCACAGTTTGCAGTGGGCTTTGCACTCCTATGAGGATCTGCTGCTGCTGATGATCTGATGAAGGGCAGGACTTGAGTGGTGATGCAAGCCATGTGAAGGGACTGTGGGTGCAGGTGGGGCTTCACTCCCTAGCCACGTACTGCTGTGTGGGCGGGGGGGGGGTGGAGCTGGGGACCACAGTCTTACAGTATTCTGGACATACTAATTACACTTGGCCATCTATGCTAAAACTGAGTAGAATTTATTCTCACTTGTACTTTATAATTTATTAACAATCATATTATTCAACTTTTTGTGTTATTAATCTCCTTTTAAAATATAGACAAGGCCTATGTCTTATCCTTGTATTATAACCCCACAACCTTGGAGTGAATTGGTCTAAAAGGTTGTCATTCCCAAGTAGATTTCAGTTGACAGATTGTTTCACCTGTCTCATGTTGATTGCTTAGACATCACTGGAAGATCCAAAATGAAGTTAATAATAGAGCAGAGATCTTGATTTTTCCATTTTTCTCTAACACTGTCTATAACCAAACTTAAGATATGATTATATGATGTTAAGTTGGCTTTGCAGTAAGGAGTGTGCCAGTGTGTTGGATATAAAATACTAATGTTGTTTTCTTCTGATTTATTTTTATAGAATCAGATTATTCTTATTACAACTTAATCCTGAAGAAGGCTGGACAGTTTTTAGACAATTTACACATCAACCTCTTAAAGTTTGCTCTCTCTGTAAGGGCATACTCTCCAGCTATTCATATGTTTCAGCAGGTATGTAAAAATACCCAAACTATATTTGAGAAAGAGGTATGCTAGTAATGTACATAGAGCTATTTAATGTGAATATCTTTGGTTCAAAATGATCTATAAATTTATAATACTTGGTTGTATATCATGTCATAGATTATATTATCATTGTTATTGATTGTAATATAATCGAATGTATTATAATTTTTATAGTTATTTTGGAAATTATGAGGAGAAATCATCATTGAAATGAACTATAATGAAAATTTTAATAGAATTTTTTCAATAACTTTGGAGCATATATTTCCCAGGATAAAGTTTATTTTATTAAAATATTTCTTAGATTCTACCCACATATAGATTTTTTTACTTTAATTAGAGCAATAACTTAATAGTAGTTGATGAGTTATTTTAATCAAAGGAATGTGTGAGTTTTTAGAATCATATTGTAATTATCAACTACTGTAGTTCTAAATATAATCTTTGAAATCTTAGATTGCAGCTGATGAGCCACCACCAGATGGTTGTAATGCATTTGTAGTTATCCATAAGAAGCACACCTGTAAAATTAATGAGATTAAAAAGCTGCTGAAGAAGGCTACTTCAAGGTAAATTAAAAATAGCCTATAATGATAGAAGTGGTTTATAAAGAGAGAAGAGTTGAAATGTTGAAATAGCAGAAATTTCTTATAATAAAAAATTTTAATATTGTAAGCTTATATATGCAAGAATGTGATGTGTATTGAAAAATACAATGTATCTGAGAATATTTTGTTTTGATTGGATTTGATTTAGAATATGTTATACCAAAATACCATAAAATATATGAAATACGTTTTATACAAATGTACATTGTTTTTTGAAATAAATAAGCATGCAAAGTTAGAGATTTATTTGGACTGTATCTCTTTAAATATAAACAACATATACCTGCAAATCAATAAATGTGATTCACCACATAAACAGAAGCAGAAACAGACTATCCAACCATCTCAATAGATGCAGAAAAAGCATCTGATAAAATCTAGCACCCCCTTCATGATAAAAACCCTCAACAATCTAGGCATAGAAGAAACATACTTCACACTTATAAAAGCTACATATGACAAACCCACAAGTAACATCATGCTGAATGGGGAAAAGTTGAAAGCATTCCCCCTAAGAACTGAAACAAGATAAGGGTGCTCAATGTTATCACTTCTATTCAACATAGTACTGGAAGTCTGACCCAGAGCAATCAGGCAAGAGAAAGAAATAAAGCGTATCCAAATCAAGAAAGAGGAGGTCAAACTATCACTTTTTGCTGATGATATGATCTTGTATCTAGAAAATCTCACCAAAAGACTCCTAGAATTGATTGATAAATTCAGCAAAGTCTGGAGTTACAAAATCAATGTACACAAATCAGTAGCACTCATTCTGAAGAAAGCCAGCTGCCAAATTGTGAGGATACTTCAGCAATACCAAAAAGGGGTCTATGCTGCAATGGAATGCCTTGCTCAAAGCCAGTGAAAAACTGAGGACTCCTGCTGATAGGCAGGTAGCAAGCCATCTTAGACACTCATCCTCCAGCTCCAATCAAGCCTTCAGATCACTGTAGCTATAACAAAAATCCTGACTACATCCTCATGGAAGAATCCAAGCCAGAACCACTGACTAAATTGCTCCTGAATTGTTGAACCTCAGAAACTGGTGAAAAATAAACGTTCAATGTTTTAAGCCAGTAACTTACAAGGTAATTTGCTATACAGCAACATTTACACTTAGCTAATATAAAAAAATTTCATAAAATATTTTGGTTTAAGTGTTTTTTTTATCTAGACTGACTTATATGTTTCCTTAGAAATACAGAAGGTTATAAAAGAGTACTTTTAAACAAATACAGAAATATATCTTCCTGAAGTATACTGGTTTTTAGTTACCTAATAACAAGACAATTAAGGTTGACTTGAGGCTTAAAATTTTCTTCAGTAAGGTAAATTTCCTTAGTTTTTCTTAAACAATCAGGGAGAGAAAGTGTTGCCTAATTAGGTGACAAAAAATTGCTATTACTAGCTATTGTTGGTAAATAGTAGATTTGGGGTCACTGAGGTAGTGGTAGGCTCTAGAATTATTCACTTTAATAGCCTACTCATAATCAATATTAGACATGCATATATGTCTGATCATAAGGGCTACCAGAGAATATATAGGTCACGAGTCATAGAATACAGGTAGGTTTTTTTCTTTCTGGGCAATGTTATCTGTTTTACATGGAGAGTGAATCTGAGTAGTACCATGTTTTAATCAAATTAACTAAAATGTTAACATGAAGGGAAATAAAGATTTAATGCATGTTCTTCATATTGCTTTCTTGAAATTGTAACAGAAATTTTTGTAGTAAGACTATCCACTCACCATGTGCTTTAATGCATTAAAAAGCAGTTTTCTCCCTGATGGTTTATCAAAATCAGCAATAATCCAGACAGTGACCGCAGAAATTACATTGTCATCTGAAAGTTTCAAATAGTCAAGTTAATTTTTCTTAAAATCAAACTAAAAGCAGGGGAACATATGCAGTTAATACATAAAAATAATAACAAATATACTGAAATTAGCATTTCTGAAAATAAGCAAATACTGCTAAAAATCATGTATGTACACATACATATTTCATATAAAAATGCGAGAAGAGTAATTCATCGTATAAGCTTTATATAAAACTCCCAGTGTTGGTAAGCAATATTGCCTTCTAGCTACATTTACAAAAAAAATTGATATTACACATACGCCCCACATATGTGTAAAAGCAGATACTATCAAGTTTATTAGTAGATACAAAAAACAAAAACAGCAATATTTTTTTCAGCTGTTTATTAGAATTTGCTTGGTTTTTGTTTTACTTTGTTTTGTTTGGCCTGCTTTGCTCTAGAGATAAAAACAAGAGCCAGTAAGTACAAGATTTAAAAAAAGACTGATTTTCGGTTTTAGTATAGAAGCAGTAACTTTCTAACAGAGTAATCTAAAGATGGAGTGAACTATGTTTTAAAGGGTAAACATTTTTATGTGACAGAGATTTAAAGCAAAGGCCATACAACCAGTTTTTGAGAATACTGTAGATTAAATCCAGGTTTCAACCAGGTGGCTCTGGATTACTTTCTAACAGATTCCATGATTTTATGTTAAACTTCTATCTGAGCACTGCTTTTGCTGTATCTCACAGGGTTTGGTATCTGCATTTTCATTTTCATACATTTAAAAAAATATTTTAATGTCCATTTTTATTTCTTCATTGACTCAGTGATCATTCAGAAGTATGTTCAGTATCCTTGTATTTGCATAGTTTCTGAAGTTCCTGTTCATATTGGTTTCTAGCATTATTCCGCTGTGGTCTGAGAAGATACTTGATACGGTTTTGATTTTTAAAAAGTTGTAGAGGCTTATTTTGTGGCCTAACATGTGATCTGTCTTGGAGAACCTTCCATGTGCTGTTGAAAATAATATATATTCTATTAATTATTGGGTAGAATGTTCTGTAAATGGCTGCTGCTAAGTCTATTTGGGCTAAAGTGGAATTGAAATCCAACTTTTTTTGGTTGATTTTCTCTCTCCATTTGTCTAGTGCCATGAGTGGGGTGTTGAAGTTCCCCACTATGATTACGTTACTATCTCTTTTTTTTAGGTCTAGTAATTGTTTTGTGAATCTAGGAGCTCCAGTGTTGGATACATGTGTATTTAGGATTGTTATATTTTCCTGCTGAATTGACCCCTTTATCATGTCTAATGACCTCCCTTTGTCTTTTTTATTTTTTTTTTACTTAAAGTCTGTTTTATCTGATATAAGTACAGAGTGTAGCTATTTCTGCTTACCTTTGGTTTCCGTTTGTGTGGGATATCTTTTTTCACCCCTTTGCTTTCAGTCTATATGTATCTTTATGAGTAAGATGAGTTTCTAGCATATAGTTTTTCATGTGTTTTTTATCCATTCTGCCAATCTGTATTTTTTAAGTGCAGCATTTAACCCATTTATGTTTTAGGTCAATGTTGACATGTAAGCCTTTATTCCTCTCATATTGTTAATTGTTTTCTAATTTTATAAATTATTTGTTTCTTTTTCTCTGCCTTTTTGTCTTTGTGTCTAAATGCCACTTCACATCAGCTTGACTCTCTCTTTTGTGGCTTTAAACTTTTGTCTAAAATGGAAAACTGTATGTTTAAATTAAAAGAAATCCTATATGGTCATTATGAAATAATTCAGATACTTTTGAAAAATACAAAATAGAAAGGGAAAATGACCCATAATTCTGTTAACAGTTTGGTATATTCTCTTTTCTTCTTTTTTAATAAATATATTCACATACAGATATATTTTTTTAACCAACATGCTTTGTACTAGAACAGATGGTAGAAAAGATATCTTAGAACTATCCCTCACTATGTATCATTACATGTAAATAAATAAAAATATGGGCATGCTTTGTCATTGTGGAGCAGGACCCATATATATTGTTCATTGTATTTCCACCTGACCTATAGTAGATACTCAAAAATATTGGTGAGTGAATGATACTGTAATGAAATGAGCTAGTACATTTAATTATCCTACTCTTTGTGATGGATATGTAGGTAGTTTAGTTTTCTTCCATGATAGATAATATCTAGTGGTATTTGATTGTAAATATTTTTGTTCAGTTATCTTGAATATTTTCTTAGATAAATTTATGGAATGAGAATCACTAGGTAAGTACATGTATACATTTAAAACTATTAATAGTACTCTACTTCAAAATTATTCTTCAGAAAGCTGAAGTTTTATACTCCATTGCTGAAATTTTAACCAATGCTAATTTGTATTATTTCCCTTTGTAATCTTTAGTCAAGTCAGTAAATGAAAATTGACATTTTAAAATGTAATCTCAATTTTTAAATATTTTTCCTTTTATGTAGTCATCTTATATTGGTGTGATTTTTCTTCCTATGATATATCTAAACAGTTATTTAATCATAAAAGCAAACTTTGAAAGGTATATGTCTGTGAATATGAGGAAGGAAGGTTCTATTTATCACAGCCTCATGAATAATGATAGAGAGCCCTTGCCTTTGTGTCTGGAAAGTCTATTACACCTCTTCTAATTTTTCCTTTTATATTCAACCTCAGGATTTATCTGCTAGTATGGTTTCATTAGCAGCCTTTCCAATTTTCTTTTTTTTTTTTTTTGAGACGGAGTCTCACTTTATTGCCCAGGCTAGAGTGAGTGCTGTGGCATCAGCCTAGCTCACAGCAACCTCAAACTCCTGGGCTCAAGCAATCCTGCTGCCTCAGCCTCCCCGAGTAGCTGGGACTACAGGCATGTGCCACCATGCCTGGCTAATTTTTTCTATATATATTAGTTGGCCAATTAATTTCTTTCTATTTATAGTAGAGATGGGGTCTCGCTCTTGCTCAGGCTGGTCTCGAACTCCTGAGCTCAAACGATCCGCCTACCTCGGCCTCCCAGAGAGCTAGGATTACAGGCGTGAGCCACTGCGCCCGGCCTCCAATTTTCAATGATTGTAAATTCTTTGAAGGAAGACTCTCTCAGACTAATATTAAAATGTATAAAACCCTATATAGATTACTAAAGGTACTTTTATAATGTTAATACTTATTTAATAAAATCAGTTTTTAAAAATGATAATCCAACTGATATATGTGTACCATTTGAGTTCTAAGGTTTCAGTTAAAATTTATGAGAATGATTTTAATAGTTTCATCCAATTTTAATTTTTTTAGCATTTATTAATAGCATTCTATGAAGAATGACAGCAAATTCAATTTCTGTTGCTTTACACATTCATGTCTCTCCATCTGTTGCAGAAGAGATTAATAGTGAAGTGGAATCCTATTTATGGTTATTAAAATTTGATTTGTTTTATGCTTCAATTATCCAAACATTGAGAGTAACATTCTTAAAATCACATCTTGTGTTAAATACCAGTAATTAAATGAAAGTGGATGAAAGTGTAAAACTTTTATACTTCAATAAAAAGTTTATTAAAATAAAAAAGTAGATGTGTGTACATACTATAAGGGCCAAACTGTAAAATACTATAATGTAAGGATGCTTGAATAATACAGTTTTACAAACTAGAAATAAACACAGTACTCTATATTGAGTATTGATATTGATTTCAAACTTTAAGCCTAAGTAATTAGTGGAAATCTCTGAAATTTTAGTAAGATCTGTTAGTAAGATCTATTGAGCACTTGATTGATTTTGATTTAAAGTTAACTCAGTAATATTAATATTGCCATTTTCACATAAAAGTTAATTTATTTACATTAGCAAGTCTTAACCTATAATATTAAACAAAATATTTATAGAAATTTAAGCTTCTCTTTTTTTTGTATGAATTTCTTGTGGATTTTTTTATTTCAGCATATTATGGGGGTACAAATGTTAAGGTTATGTATATTTCCTTTGCCCCCCTCTCCCCTTGAGTCAGAGCTTCAAGCGTTTCCATCCCCCAGACGGTACACATCTCGCTCATGTATGTATATACCCATCCCCTCCTCCTCCCTCCCACCTGCCCTACATCCAATAAATATTATTCCTATATGTCCACTTAGGTGTTGATCAGTCAATACCAATTTGCTGGTGAGTACATGTGGTGCTTGTTTTTTCATTCTTGAGATACTTCACTTAGTAGAATGGGTTCCAGCTCTATCCAGGAAAATACAAGAGGTGCTATATCACCATTGTTTCTTAAGCTGAATAGTACTCCATGGTATACATATACCACATTTTATTAATCCACTCATGTTTGATGGGCACTTGGATTGTTTCCACAACTTTGCAGTTGTGAATTGCGCTGCTATAAACATTCGGGTGCAGGTGTCTTTTTTGTATAGTGTCATTTGTTCTTTTGGGTAGATGCCCAGTAGTGGGATTGCTGGATCAAATGGTAGATCTACGTGTGTTGCTTTAAGGTATCTTCATATTGCTTTCCACAGAGGTTGCACTAGTTTGCAGTCCCACCAGCAGTGTAAGAGTGTTCCTCTCGCTCCGCATCCACGCCAGCATTTATTGTTATAGGACTTTTTGATAAAGGTCATTCTTATTAGAGATAAGTGATATCACACTGCAGTTTTGATTTTCATTTTCTTGATGATTAGAGATGTAGAGCATTTTTTCATATGTTTGTTGGCCATTATTCTGTCTTCTTTTGAAAAGTTTCTGTTTGTGTCCTTCGCCCACTTTTTGATAGGGTTGTTTGATTTTTTCTTACTGATTTTCTTGAGTTCTAAATAGATTCTAGTTATCAGCCCCTTATCGGATGTGTAGCATGTGAAAATTTTCTCCCATTCTGTAGGTTGTTTGCTCTCATGACTGTTTCTTTGGCTGTGCAGAAGGTTTTTAGTTTGATCAGGTCCCATTTATTTATTTTTGTTGATGCTTAGTTTGATCAGGTCCCATTTATTTATTTTTGTTGATGCTGGGATTGCCTTTGGGGTCTTCTTCATAGATTCTTTGCCTAAGCCGATGTCTAGAAGAGTCTTTCCAACGTTTTCCTGTAGAATTCTAATAGTTTCATACCTCAAGTTTAAGTCTATTACCAGCGTGAGTTAATTTTTGTGAGAGGTGAAATGTGTGGATCCTTTAAGCTTTTCTTTTAGAAGATATAATCTGCACATGTACAAATTTTCAGCCATATCAGAAAAACTGAGTACATAATTAGTTACCTTAATTACCATGATTTATCGTAGAAAGTCTGTCTCTAAATAAGTTTATCATGAATATTAAAGGAATGTTTCTGTATAGCATGATGTAACTCAGTGGTTGTCACCAAAAGTTTTTATTACTTTCTATTAGTACAAATAAGCAGTGGAATATTATGTTTTAATTTATTTCTTGATAAAAATAGTCAATTTTATTTTAAATTTTGATTTTGAGAATTTTAATCCTTACTATGCATTGGTTAAATTAATTATAGCAACTGTGGAAGAATTAAAAAATACAAAGGAAATATCTATTTATAGCTACAAAATTTTCTTCACATACAAATCATTATAATAACAGATGATGATACCAACATGCTGTGAAATTTGATAAAGTAATAGTAAGTGAAAGAGAATTCTTTACAGATCTAGTATATGAAACTTGAGGGAATCAATAGAAAACGACAAACTTCAGTATGTTTAAGTACTTCTGTTAATTTTGAATGTATTTCATTTCACTCTGTTGAAGTATGTTCATCTGTTGTGAGTACAGAAATTTTTCCTTTTAACTTTTTTGATGCATTTTTATATTCCACCAAAAGTACATGCTCTTAATAAGTTTTAACTTGTATGAATTCTCAAATTTTAAATTCCACCATTTCATAAAATAGCCAAAAGATAATACTCTGAGTGTATCTGTGATTGGTATTTTTTCAAATATCTAGTTTATTGTTGAAAGAATTATATACAAATGGTAAAACACGGAGTAATACAATAATATATATATATACACACACACACACAGCAAAATAAGACTCTTTTATACTTCAGACTTCTAGAACTTCTTTCCAGAATCAGTGCTATCAAGTTCTTGGATATCCCACTGGAAATAGTCAGTGTATGAGTGTATAATCATAATTATATAGGTGAGATATATTCCCCTTTTACCATTGGTGATGACACCATACAATGTTTGGTTCCTTTTTTCCCTTAACAATATTCTTGACTGATATTTTAGATAAATGGAAGTTTGCAAGAGTAAGAGAAAAATGATCATTTCTCGAACACCATGTGTGTGCTTTATCCTTTGCCATATGATTTGCAAGTCATTTTAGCAAATCCATAGGATACTCCAGGAGGTAACTGGAATTTGTCCTTTAGTACAGATAAATAGGTCCAGGAGAGATCAAATAACTTGCCTAAGGTCCCAAAGCTAGTAAGTAGTTAAGTTAGACTTTGAATCTAATTCTACCTGATTTCAAAACCCACAATCTCTTTTCTTTTCACATTGTATGCTGTAACTGTGTTACTCACATCCTCTTTTCTTTTATCCTTTATTATTTGTTATTT
Organism: Mirza zaza; assembly: GCA_008750895.1. Taxonomy (NCBI): domain Eukaryota; kingdom Metazoa; phylum Chordata; class Mammalia; order Primates; family Cheirogaleidae; genus Mirza; species Mirza zaza. Next base: position 37,005 of record VSMD01034652.1, read on the forward strand.
AAAGGTAGCAATTGATTGAATGAGTGTAAAGATCTGAATTCATTAAATAAAAGGTTATTTCTCAGCATCGTTATTCTGAACTTCATTATCTCATGGTTTGCTTTCTACCTGAAAGATATGAAAGATATGCTGAAAGATATGGGCTTTGGAATTCCCATAGACATGAGTTGAAATTCTGGCTTTCTGTTTGATCTTGTCCTCAATATTTAACTTGTCTGAGCCTTAAAAACTTTAAGTAGATGATGGTAGCTATGTAATTTTTGTTGTGAAAATAGAATTTACTAATAAAGAATCTAGCACAAGGCCTGGCAAATAAGAGGATATCAGTTAAAAAGTCTGTTTATGATAATAGGGCTAGATCATAGAACTTGTGGTTTCTTTGATTACGCTGGAAGTTTGATGAGGACTTGTTCATGCTATGTACTGGTAATCTTTGAATAAGATAGTGCCTTTGTTTTTTAAATATTTGGAACCTGTTTTCAGGAAATATGGGCTATAATGAAAAATTTTATCCTTCTAATTAAAGAAAATACAACTTTTATTTAATTGAAAATCATGTTGCCATTATATGTTCTTATTTAAAGATAATAAACGTTGGAAAAAAGAATTTTTAATATTGAATTTTGAGTTAACAAAATTCATTTCTTCCTTTCGTGTCATATAGGAGAAGTTACATGTACAAAGTGACCCCAGGAAATTTAAGTTGTTTTTCTGTGGTTTTTTTATATATTATGAATTGTTTGATAAGCAGAAATTATAAAGTGTCATAATATATTTCTAATATGCTATTAACTTTTAATTCTCTTAAAAGTTCATTTTGTTTTCATTTTAGGCCCAGACCTTATCTGTTTAAAGTAGATCATAAATTTCCTACAAACAAAGAGAACTTACCAGTGGTTATTCTCTATGCTGAAATGGGTACCAGAGCATTTAGTGCATTTCACAAAGTATTGTCTGAAAAAGCACAAAATGGGGAAATTCTGTATGTTCTTCGCCACTATATTCAGGTACATGCTTGTTTTTTCTAAGATTATTTTGGCTATAGGAAAAAAAACAATTTTTCTGGCAATTTTCTTACTAGATTTACGTAATTTTCACCAGAATAGTTATTTAAGATTTTAACACAACAAATGTAAATTTTATGTGGAAAAATATATTGAGATTGTGTCTTTTCTGGGTGTATTATGTTTATAATTCTTTAATCCCTTAAATATCTGCCACAGATTTAAAACTTGGATGAAGAAACAAAAGCATACTTCAATAATGTGTAATATTTGCTAGGACTCAAATATAGTTATTTTTAATAAAAATGTATCACAATGAAGAAATCTGATTTATTTGATATACTGATAGTATATACAGTATTAGGTCAAAATGCTAAGCATGGTCTAACAATACTCTTAAGCCTATTTTATTTGAGAGCTGACTACTTTCTCATTCAGATTTCTGGTCAAATGTGTTATATTATCCCCCACACCCCCAGCATCCCCTTGCTGTTACACTATCACATTATCCTGTTTTAATGACTTCATAACACTTGTTACTATATGTCAGATTTATTCCTTTCTTTAATTTTTAATTTTTTTTTTTATTTATTGTGGATATTATGGGGGTACAAACATTTTGGTTACGTGTAATGCTGTTTGCCCCGCCCAAGCCAGGGCTACAAGCATGTCCCTGCCCCATACAGTGCGTTCAGCTTCCATTAATTGTGGGTTTACACCCCAGGCCCTTGCCCGGCACCCAGCAAGTATTACTACCATGTGAACACATTAGTGTTGGTCAGTTAGTACTGACCAATTTGATGGTGAATACATGTGGTGCATGTTCTCAAATTTATTTCTTTAACACCTCCAACAATACACACACACACACACACACGCACACACGTGTGAATATAATGGCCATTAGTGGAAGGACTTTGCTTTGTGATAGCTGGTATTCCCAACGTGGAAAGAGTGTTTTAATTTGCATTTCTCAAATTATTAATGATTTACATATTAATATTTAATGTGGTAGCATTACAAATGTACTTGTAAATCACTATACATAGCCTTTGCCTCTTTTTATATTGGATTTTTTCTTCCGTACTTTGCAAACATCTTTTTCTCGTGTATTTCTGATCTTCTGGGTATTTAAAAAAAAATTGTTGATGACATCCTTCATTGAGCAGGAGTATTAATTGGATTTTAGTCAAATTTATCTAGCTTTTCCTTAACGATTTCCTTCATGATTCATAGTGACATTCTCTTAATCTTATAAAAATTAAAATTCCTCATGGTTTGGTCTTTTACCAATCTGGAATTTATTCAAATATGCTATAAGATCAAGATGTAATTCTAGTTTTTCCATATGGAAAATCATTGGTCTTTATATACTTCATTGAACAGTCAAGTCTTTATTCTACTCTGTGATATACCAAGTTTTCATATAAAGCATGTATATGTTTTTATACTCTTTATTTTGTTCTAGTGATATATATGTCTGTTCTACACAATATAACATCATTTTAATTGCTGTAGCTTTAAACTTTATCTTGATACTGGTAGTACAGCTCTGCCTTTTAGTTTTTGTTTTCCTAAATACCTTGGTTGTTCTTGCATGGCATGTATCCATGTTAATTTTAGAATCAGTTGGCTGAGTTCCATGAAGCATGTTGTTGGGATTTTCTATGGGAGTTAGTCGGACTTTTCTGATTAATTTTGGAGAGACTTCTCTTTCATATGTACTGAGATTTGTCTTCTGTGAACATTTTTTTATTTCACTGTGTAGTCAAAAGTCTTTTGAAAACTACCATATGATATATAATGTTAGGTTTCAAAGATCACATAGAGTCTTGTGTCAGTTACTACATTACCATCATATTCACACATGGGAACATATGTTTTTGTGGGAAGATAAGGTTTTACTTCACATGAATAAATACCTGGGAGTGCTGTTGCTGAACTGTGTGACAGATTGATATTTAACTTTATAATAAACTATACCAAATTGTCTTCCAAAGTGATTGTACCATTTTACATCCGCCCCAGCCATAAAAGAGAGTTTTGCTGTTCTAAATCCCAACTACCATTTTTTAATGTCAGTTTTTGGATTTTATTCATTCCAATAGGTATGCAATGGTATCTTCTTGTGGTTTTAATTTGCATTCCCTAATGACTCATGAAGTTGAGTAACTTTGCCATCTATATGCTTTTGAGTTTATTTGCCATCTATATGCTTTTAGTGAATTGTCTATTTCTTTGTTGAGTTTTAAGAATTCCTTGTATGTTCTGGATACTAGTCATTTGTCAGGTGATTTGCAAAGATGTTCTGCCAGTTTGTGGATTGTCTTGTCATTCTCTTAACATTGCCTTTTGGAGCTCAAAAGTTTTTAATTTTGGTCAAGTTCATTAACTTTTTTGTTTTATGGATTATATTTTTGGTGTTGTGTCTAAAAACATCACCATTCTCAAGATCATGCACATTTTCTTCTAGACATTTTATAATTGAGACAGCCTTGCTTTCCTTAGATGAATCTTTTTTTTTTTTTACATTTAAGTTATTGTTTCATTGCTTCATTATTCATTATTTGATTGTGGGTTTTTTGTGGGTTTTTTTGTATATTTATTTTAGCGTATTATGGGGGTACAAGTGTTAAGGTTACATATATTGCCCATGCCTCCCTCCCCCCTCGAGTAAGAGCTTCAAGTGTGTCCATCCCCCAAACATTGCACATCTTACTCGTTGTGGTTGTATATACCCATCCCCTCCTCCCCCCCACCAGCCTCCTGACACCCGATAACTGTTACTTCTGTATGCCCACTTAGGTGTTGATCGGTTAATACCAATTTGCTGGTGAGTACATGTGGTGCTTGTTTTTCCATTCTTGGGATACTTCACTTAGTAGAATGGGTTCCAGCTCTATCCAGGAATATACAAGAGGTGCTATGTCACCATTGTTTCTTAAAGCTGAGTAGTATTCCATGGTATACATATACCACATTTTATTAATCCACTCATGAATTGATGGGCACTTGGGTTGTTTCCACAGCTTTGCAATTGTGAATTGTGCTGCTATAAACATTTGAGTGCAGTTGTCTTTTTCATAAAGTGACTTTTGATCTTTTGGGTAGATGCCCAGTAATGAGATTGCTGGATCAAATGGTAGATCTATTTGTATTGCTTTGAGGTATCTCCATATTGCTTTCCACAGAGGTTGAACTAGTTTGCAGTCCCACCAGCAGTGTAGGAGTGTTCCTCTCTCTCCACATCCATGCCAGCATTTATTGTTTGGGGACCTTTTGATAAAGGCCATTCTCACTGGAGTTAAGTGATATCTCATTGTGGTTTTGATTTGCATTTCCCTGGTGGTTAGAGATGTTGAACATTTTTTCATATGCTTGTTGGCCATTATTCTGTCTTCTTTTGAGAAGTTTCTGTTCATATCCTTTGCACATTTTTTGATAGGGTTGTTTGGTTTTTTCTTGCTGATTTTCCTGAGTACTAAATAGATTCTGGTTATCAGCCCTTTATCAGATGTGTAGCTTGCGAAAATTTTCTCCCATGCTATGGGTTGTCTGTTTGCTCTCTTGACACTTTCTTTGGCTGTGCAGAAGCTTTTTAATTTAATCAGGTCCCATTTGTTTATTTTTGTTGCTGTTGTGATTGCCTTTGGGGTCTTCTTCATAAATTCTTTGCCTAGGCCAATGTCTAGAAGAGTGTTTCCGACATTTTCCTCTAGCATTCTAATAGTTTCACACCTAAGGTTCAAGTCTGTTACCCAGCGTGAGTTGATTTTTATGAGGGGTGAAAGGTGTGGGTCTTGTTTCAGTCTTCGACATGCAGCTATCCAGTTTTCCCAGCACCATTTATTGAATAAGGATTCTTTTCCTCAGTGTATGTTTTTGTCTGCTTTGTTGAAGATTAGATAGCTATATGAGGATGGTTTTATATCTGGGTTCTCTGTTCTGTTCCATTAGTCAATGTCCCTGTTCTTGTGCCAGTAAAAAGCTGTTTTAATGAATATAGCCTTGTAGTATAGTTTGAAATCTGGTAAATTGATACCTCCTATTTTGTTTTTATTGCCTAGGATTGATTTTGCTATACGGGGTCTTCTCTGGTTCCATACGAAGCATAAAATTATTTTTTCTATATCTGTGAAAAATGATGATGGTATTTTGATAGGGATTGCGTTGACTCTGTAGGTCACTTTGGGTAATAGAGACAGTTTAACAATGGTGATTCTGCTGACCCATGAGCATGGTATATTCTTCCATCTGTTTACGTCCTCTGCTATTTCCTTCTTCAGTGTTTCATAGTTCTCCCTGTAGAGATCTTTTACCTCCTTAGTTAAATATATTCCAAGGTACTTTATTTTCTTTGTTTCTATTTTGAAGGGAATTGACTCTTTGATTTGGTTCTCACTTTTACTGCTGTTGGCATATATGAATGCCTCTGATCTCTGTGTATTGATTTTGTATCCTGAGACTTTACCAAATTCGTTTATCAGATCAAGGAGTCTCTTGGTTGAATGCTTGGGGTTTTCTAGGTATAATATCATGTCATCAGCAAAGAGTGAGAGTTTGATCTCTTCTGCTCCCATTTGGACGCCCTTAATTACACTCTCTTGTCTGATTGCTGTAGCGAGGACTTCCAGCACTATGTTGAACAAAAGCGGAGATAGTGGGCAACCTTGTCTTGTTCCAGTTCTAAGTGGGAATGCTTTCAATTTTTCCCCATTCAGTATGATATTGGCTGTGGGTTTGTCATATATGGCTTGTATCATTTTTAGGTAAGCCCCGTCTATGCCTACTTTTTGAGCGTTCTTATCATAAAAGAATGTTGAATTTTGTCAAATGCTTTCTCTGCATCTATTGAGAGGATCATATGGTCTTTGTTTTTGCTTCTGTTTATATGGTGAATTACATTTATAGATTTGCGTATGTTGAACCATCCCTGCATCCCTGGGATGAAGCCCACTGGGTTGTGATGAATTATATTCTTGACAAGCACCTGGATTCGATTGGCTAGGATTTTGTTGATAAATTTTGCATCTATATTCATAAGGGATATTGGTTCTATAGTTTTCTTTTTTTGTTGCATCCTTACCTGGTTTTGGTATCAGGGTTATGTTCGCTTCATAAAATGTGTTGGGGATGATTCCATCCTTCTCGAAGTTGTGGAATAATTTCTGCAGGATTGGCACCAGGTCGTCTTTGTAGGTGTGGTAAAATTCGGGTGTGAAATCAGGACTTTTCTTTTTAGGAAGGTTTTTTATTGCTGTTTCAATTTCAGTACTTGATATTGGTCTGTTCAGGAATTCTATTTCTTCCTGGTTGAGCCTAGGGAGGCTGCGTCTTTCTAAGAAATTGTCCATTTCCTCCACATTTTCCAGTTTGTGTGCACAAAGGTTTTTATAGTATTCATAAATTATATTTTGTATCTCTGTGGCATCAGTTGTAACTTCTCCTTTATTGTTCCTGATGGAGCTTATTAGAGATTTTTCTTTTCTGCTTTTCATTAGTCTAGCCAGTGGTGTGTCCATTTTGTTTATTTTTTCAAAGAACCAACATTTTGTTTTATTAATCTTCTGTATAGTTTCCCTGTTGTCAATTTCGTTTAGTTCTGATTTGATCTTAATGATTTCACTTCTTCTGCTGGGTTTGGGGTTGGTCTGTTCTTCTTTTTCCAGCTCTTTGAGACGATTCATTAGGTTGTCTATTTGTGATCTTTTCGACTTTTGGATATAGGCATTTATGGAAATAAACTTTCCTCTTAGGACTGCTTTAGCTGTGTCCCACAGGTTTTGGTAACTTGTGCCACCTTTGTTGTTTAGTTCAAAGAATCTTTTGATTTCCATCTTGATTTCCTCGTTTATGAAGTGATCATTCAGCAGGAGGTTATTTAGTTTCCATGACTTTGTGTAGAAATGAGGACTCTTGTTGGAATTGATTTCTACATTTATTCCATTGTGGTCTGAAAAGATACATGGTAAAATTTCTATTTTTTTAAATTGTTTGAGACGTGCTTTGTGTCCTAGGATATGGTCAATCTTAGAGAATGACCCATGAGCTGATGAGAAGAAGGTATATTTCGTGGTTTTGGGGTAGAATGTCCTGTAAATGTCAGTCAGGCCCATTTTTTCTAGGGTTCTGTTTAAGTCCATTATTTCTTTGTTGATTTTCTGTTTGGAGGATCTGTCCTGTGCTGTCATTGGGGTGTTAAAGTCTCCAACTATTATGGTGTTGTTGTTTATCCATTTGTTTAGATCAAGTAGAGTTTGATTTATGAATCTGGGTGCACCAAGGTTGGGTGCATATATATTTAGAATTGTTATGTCTTCTTGTTGAACTGTACCCTTCACCATTATATAGTGACCTTCTTTGTCTTTTATTACTTTTGTTGATTTAAAAACTAAGTTATCTGTAAGCGGCACCACCATGCCAGCTTTCTTTTGCCTTCCGTTTGCTTGAAATATCATTCTCTACCCTTTTACTTTTAGTCTATATGCATCCTTGCAGGTTAGTTGTGTTTCCTGAAGGCAGCAGACACTAGGCTTGTGTTTTTTTATCCATTCGGCCAGCCTATGTCTCTTGAGTGGGGAGTTCAAGCCATTCACATTTATTGAGAAAACTGATAGGTGGGGCAGATTTCTGTTCATTATGTTGGGTTGAACTTTGTTGCTCTGTTTTCTCTCTTGAGCCATTGTAGTGTCTGGGCTTTGATCTTTAGCTTTGAGTAGATTTACATTCATGAGTGTTTATTGTGCTGATTCATGGGTAACACTGTTTTGAGTACTTCTTGAAGGGCTGGTCTTGTCTTGGGGAATTCCCTCAGTCTTTGCTTATCTGAGAATGTCTTGATTTCTCCTTCTTATACAAAACTTAGTTTTGCAGGGAATAAGATTCTAGGCTGGACATTGTTTTGTTTCAGAAGAGTGAGAATGGGGCTCCAGTCTCTCCTTGCTTGTAAAGTCTCAGTAGGGAAGTCTGGTGTTATTCGAATTGGCTTTCCCTTGTATGTTACTTGCTTCTTTCATCTTACAGCTCTTAGAAGGGTCTCTTTAGTTGATATTTTGGTCAGTCTGATGACTGCATGTCGTGACATCTTCCTGTTTGCATTGAATCTCCCAGGAGTCCTCTGAGCTTCTTAATCTTGTATATCGAGATTTTGAGCAAGGCCTGGGAAATTTTCCTCTATTATATCTTCAAATAGCTTGTCAAATCCTTGAGTGTTTTCTTTTTCCCCTTCTGGTAACCCTATGACCCTCATGTTAGGTTTCTTCACATAATCCCACATCTCTTGTAGGTTTTGCTCTTTTCTCTTGTTTCTCTGCTCTAACTCTGTGACTGATTTATTTAATTGGAAGGTGTTATATTCAATCTCTGAGATTCTTTCTTCTGTTTGAACTACCCTGTTCTTGAGGCTTTCCACTGTATTTTGTAGCTCCCTGAATTGATTCTTCATTTCCAGGAGTTCGGTTAAACTTTTCTTCATTGTATCAATTTCTTTAGTGAACTTTTGTTCCAGGTCCTGGAGGCTTTTTGTGGTTTCTTTGTGTTGGTTACAGAGTTGTTCTTGTAGGTCGTTGAATTTTCTTATGATCCACATTCAGAATTCCTCTTCTGTCATATTGGTTGCCTGATTTTGGTTGGTGTCCATTTCTAAGGGGCTGGTATTCCCCTTTGGGGGTGTGGTTTCCGTTTGGTTCTTCATATTTCCAGAGTTCCTTCGCTGATTTCTTCCCATGTAGCTGGGTTGTTGTTTCTTTCCTTTAGGTTTTCTTTTGGGTATTCACATGCCTTGTTTAGTTCCTGAGCCAGTAGGTGGTGTTTGTGGGTGAGATTCGACCACTCCCTGTATGATGAGTCAGTAAGTGCTGTGAAAAGGGTGTGCAGAATGTCCTCCCTGTTAGTAGATGGCGCTTGCTTGGAGGAACAGGCTACGCTGTTGTTTCTGTGTCCTGTAACCAGCTCTCGCTCCTCTAGAGAGGCACTCTGGTGCCTCTGTTGGTCGGTAGGGCCCTGCGACTTCCAGGTGTGTCCTTTTCTCCCCCTCAGTGAGGGCTGGTTTGGGAGTGAGTCTGGCCGGAGCTGAGTTGGGTAAGCCTGCCCTCAGACACCACCAATGCCGTTAGCAGGGGTCAAAGTTCTGTTCTCTGCTTCCAGGAAAAGCTGTCAGGGAGGGGCTGGAATGGTCCCACTCAGAAAGTCTACGTGTGGGGTGGGGCTGTCTGAGACCCACAATCTGGAGCGGGCCTCACTTCTTTCCACCCTCCCCAACCCCACAGCTACTCCTGGGCCTCTGCCAGCAGGCCAGACCTCACACCACTGGGCCTCCCCTGGCTGTGATGCTGGCTGGGAAGTTCCCTGTGCAGGAACACCACCTGGGCTGGGCGCATGACCTCCCTTTGGGAGGAGAGTTGCCCTCTAGGATGCTGATCTACCCCTGAAGGCACACACACCTCAATAGGCTGGTCACGTATCTCCCTTCTGTGCCCTGGGCAGTGCGAGACCTGGTTGCACAAAATCTGGTCTGCAGGTCTGACCTCTGGGTCCCATAGTTCAAACTATATCCCCACTAAGGAGAGGAGTGCCAATCCCAATTCACCCACGGGGAGCCCAAGCTGGGTTTATGTCTCTCACTTCAGGGTCTGCCCTGTCGTTCTAGGATCACCATGCCAGCAGCACCTGGGAGGGCTGGCGGGTAGGGAGCTCACAGTCTGAGTTCCCCTCAGTCAGCTGTAGGGCCCCAAAAGGGAAGGACCCGTTCCCTGGAGGTGCCTCCGTCTGGCGTCTATATTGTCTGTATTGGCTGCCGAGGATAGGGTTGGGGTAGGGGAGAATAAGGCAATATGGCACCTGCCAGGTGGCTCGGGTCTGTGCACAGGGAGATGCCCCGCCAGAGTTGGGAGCCTGGTGCCACAACCGCTAGAGACTTACCGCTTGCTGGCGGTGGCTGTCTCTGGGCTGGTGCCCGCAGGTCTCTCCACCCGCTGGGGAGTCCAGCAGCAGTCCGAGATGCAAGGGAGGGGAAACTTGACCACTCCACCTACCCTTTCCGCTGGTCTCCAGGCTGCTCTGGAGGTCTCTGCATCCAGTTCTCCCCTGCAACCTCCTCCCGTGGAGTCTCCCATGGTCTCAGGTACCCCTCCTTCCGGCCCTCGTCCGCTGTATGCTCGTCGTCTTGCTTCTTTCTTCTAATTTCTGCTAGAATCTCTTTTCTGCAGAGACACTCTGTGTGGTGATGTTTCTCGTCCGCCATCTTGATTCTCTTCTCCTTAGATGAATCTTATTTAGTTTTGATGTGTTATGCTTTTTATATATTGTTGAATTGAATTGATTATATTTTTTTCAGGGTTTTTACATCCATGTTCCTGAGAGATATTAAGCTTTAGTTTTATTTTCTTGTAATATGTCTATCTAGTATTGGTATGAGGTTATTGCAGGCCTCATAGATGAGTTGGGAGGTATTCCCTCCTCTGTTTCCTATAAGAGATTGGTTGTGGGCTTGTTTTTTATTTTTCTGTTTTTAATGTCATCTACTTCTAATATTTATTATTTCTTTCCTTTTCCTGGTTGAGGGTTTAGTTTCTTCGTGTGCATTTAATTCTACTGGTGATACTTATGTTACTGAGTTTAGATCTATCTTTATTGTTTCTAAGTATTCATTGTTATATATTTCCCTCTAAGAAGTGCTTTAGTTGCATTCCACACGTTTTTACATATTGTACTTTAATATTTATTGGAATCAAAATATTTAAAAATTTCCCTTGAGACTTTCTTTTTGACCAACGAGTTATTTGTAATGTTTTAAAATTTATGTGTAATACACGTACCTATTTTCAGGGTACATGTAATAATTTAATACATTCATATAATGTGTACTGATCAAATCTGGGCAATTGTGATATCCATCACCTTAAATATTTCACCTAGGAACATTCAAATTATTCTCTTGTAGCTATTTTAAAATGTACAATACATTGCTGTTAACTGTAGTCACCCTACAAATCCATTTAACACTTATGTCTTACTACTTCTATCTAATTGTACATTTGTAACCATTAATCAACCTGTCTGCATCCCCCCTCACCCCTGCCACTACCCTTCTAGCCTTTGATAACCACCAATCTACTGTCTATCTTCATGAGATGCACTTTTCTGGCTTCCATATATTAGTGAGAACATAAAATATTTATGTTTTTTTGCTTGGCTTGTTTCACTTAACATAATGACCTCTAATTCCATCCATGTTATGGCAAATGACAGGATTTCATTCTTTTTTATGGCTGAATAGTATTCCATTGTGTATGTATACCACACATTATCCATTTGTCCACTGATGGGCACTTAAGTTGATTCTATATTTTGGCTACTATGAATAGTGGTGCAATGAGCTTTAGGAGTTCAGATATATCTTAGTATATTGATGTTTTTTCTTTGGGATATATATGTAGTAGTGGAATTGCTGGATCATATGACATTCTATTTTTAGGTTTTTGAGGGCCCTCTAAACAGTTCTCTATACTGGCTATACTAATTTACATTCGTACCAACTGCATATGAGGGTTCCCCTTTCTTCACATCCTTGCCAGCATCCCATCATCCTCTGTCTTATGGATGAAAGCCATTTTAACAGGATGACATGATATTTCATGTGGTTTTTGTTTGTATTTCTCTGATGATTTGTGATGTTGAGCTTTTTTTCTGTAAATGGCCTGTAACTGTTGGCCATTTTTGTGTTATCTTTTGAAAAATGTTTATACCTTTTGCCCATTTTTAAATTGGATTTTTTTGTTGTTGTTGAGTTGTCTTCCTTATATATTCTGGCTATTAATCCCTTGTCAAATGGGTAGTTTGCAAATATTTTTTCCCATTCTGTAGGTTATTTCTTCACTTTGTTAATTGTTTCCTTTGCTGTGCAGAAGCTTGTTATCTTTATTTAATTCCATTTGTCTATTTTTGCTTTTGGTGTCTGTGCTTTTAAGGTCTTACACAAAAAATATTTTCCCAGACTGCTGTTCTCAAGTGTTTCCTTAATGTTTTCTACTAGCAGTTTCATAATTTTAGGTCTTAGATTTAAGTCTTTCATTAAGTCTCCATTTTGATCTGATTTTTTTTGTATATGGTGAGAAATAAGAGTCTAGTTTCATTCTTCTGCATATGGTTATCTAGTTTTCTTAGAGACATTTATTAAAGAGAGTGTCCTTTCTCCATTGTATGCTCTTGGCATGTTTGTTAAAAATGATTTGGCTGTAAATGTGTGGGTTTATATCTGGGTTCTCTGTTCTGTTCCATTAGTCTGTGTGTCTTGTTTTTATGCCAATACCATGTTGATTTGGTTACTGTGGCTTTATAGTAAATTTTGAAGTCAAGTAGTTTGATGCTTCAACTTTATTTTTTTTGCTCAGGATTGCTTTGGCTATTTGGAGTCTTTTGTGGTTCAATATAAATTTTAGGATTGCTTTTTCTATTTATTTGAAGATGCAATCCCTGTCACTGGTATTTTGATAGTGATTGCATTTATCTGTAAATTGCTTTAGGTAGTATGGACATTTTAGCAATATTCTTTCTGTCTGTGAATATGGAATATCTTTCCATTTTTTGTGTTCTCTTTAATTTCTTTAATCAGTGTTTTATAGTTTTCTTTGTATAGATCTTTCACTTCTTTGATGAGGTTAATTCCTAGGTATTTTATATTCTTTGTAACTATTGTAAATGGATTGCTTTCTTTAAAATCTTTGGGGTTTTCTAGATATAAGATCATATCATCAGCAAAGAGTGTTAGTTTGACTTCCCCTTTCTCCATTTGGATACTGTTTATTTCCTTCTCTTGTCTGATTGCTCTGGCTAGGACTTATGGCACTGTGTTGAAGAGAAGTGGTCACAGTGGGCATCCTTTGTCTTGTTCCAGTTCTGAGTGGGAATGCTTTCAATTTTTCCCAATTCAGTATGATGTTGGTTGTGGGTTTGCCACATATGGCTTTTTATCATTTTGAGATATATTCCTTCTATGCCTATTTTGTTAAGAGCTTTTACCATAAAAATGTGCTGAATTTTGTTGAATACTTTTTCTGCATCTATTAAGATAATCATATAATCTTTGCTTTTGTTTCTGTTTATATGGTGAATCAGATTTATGGATTTACACATGTTGAATGATCCTTATTACATCCTGAGATGAAGTCCACTTGGTCATTGTGGATTATATTTTTGATGTGCTGCTGAGTTCGGTTTGATAGAATTTTATTGAGGATTTTTGCATCTCTGTTCATAAAGGATATTGGTCTGTAGTTTTCTTTATTTGTTGTGTCCTTTTTCTGCTTTTGGTATCAATGTGGTACTGGCTACACAGAATAAGTTGGGGGGGGATTCCTTCCTTTTCTATGTTATGATATAATTTCTGCAGTATGGGTACCAATTTTTCTTTGTAGGTCTGATAAAATTTGGCTGTGAAACCATCTGGTCTGGGACTTTATTTTGTTGGGAGATTTTTTTATTACTACTTCAATTTCATTGCTTGTAATGATCTGTTCAGTCAGGAGTTCAATTTCCTCCTGATTGAGTTTTGGGAGGTTGTGTATTTCTAGGAATTTGTCCATTTCCTAAACATTTTTGAGTTCCTGTGCCTAGAGATTTTTATGGGATTCACAGATATATTTTGTATTTCTGTGGTTATCAGTTGTGATATCTCTTTTTTCTTTTCTGATTAAGCTTATTTGGGTTTTTTTCTATTTCTGGTCAATCTAGCAAGAGGTCTAGCAATTTTATCTTTTCAAAGAACCAACTTTTTATTTCATTAATCTTCTGCATTATTTTTTTGTTTGTGATTTCATTTAGTTCTGCTCTGACCTTAGTTATTTGTTTTCTTATGCTGGGTTTGGGCTTGGTTTACTCTTCCATTTATAGGTCCTTGAGGTGATTCATTAGATTGTAGATTTGTGATCTTTCTGTATTTCTGATGTAGGCATTTAAGGCTATGAATTTTCCCCTTAGGAATGCTTTTTCTGAATCCCATGGGTTTTGATAACTTGTGTCTCCTTTGTCATTTAGTTTGAGGAATCTTTTGATTTCCACCTTAATTTCCTCCTAGACCTAATAATCTTCAGCAGTAGGTTGCTTCATTTCCGTGACTTTAGGTAGACTTGAGTGTTTCTGTTGGAGTTGATTTCTAATTTTATTCCACTGTGGTCTGAGAATATACATGGTATAGTTTTTATATATAATTTTTCGAGACATGTTTTGTGGCCTATGATGTGATTGATCTTCCTACTTTGCAGTGTTTACTTTTGGCAACACTCTAGTTGTCCTATATCTGGACAACTAGCAAATGAATAGCAAATCTTGTGAAAGTCACCAAAAGGAGTACAGTTTTATTGAAATTTGCCTATAATGGGTCCTCTGTGAATTAACTGATGGAAAACATGAGAAAGTTATCATGGTATAACAGAAAAAGGTCAAATATTTTTTCATTTTCATTGTAAAAGTGTAATATAAGCAATAGGGTTGTGACGAAGTTTTTAGAAAGTAAAGAATTAGTCATCAACCAAATGCTGGTTCCTTGATAGACTATGTAGAGAAACAAGAAATGTCCCCCAAATATTTCACAGTGATTAAAAACCTTCAATATTAGTAATTTACTCTAATATCCTAATACACTGTTGTACTGAATTTAAAACAAGATGTTTGGCTAAATGTTTTCTTTTTATAAAATAAATGTGTTTAAACAGAAACCAAGCTCACGGAAAATGTACTTGTCTGGGTATGGTGTGGAGCTAGCAATTAAGAGTACAGAATACAAAGCATTGGATGATACACAAGTTAAAAGTAAGTTTTCTATCTTAGTACTTGAGTAGAATGGAAAGTTGGAGGCTTACATACTTTTATTTTTAAACACTTAACAATTATAATCCTACATGTGTTCATTTGAGGCTGGAGATGGGGTGAACATGTTCTTCCTTAGTTTGGAATTTAAATTTAAGCTGAAAGAAATGTATTTCATGGCCGGGCGCGGTGGCTCAAGCCTGTAATCCTAGCTCTCTGGGAGGCCGAGGTGGGCGGATCGTTTGAGCTCAGGAGTTCGAGACCAGCCTGAGCAAGAGCGAGACCCCATCTCTACTATAAATAGAAAGAAATTAATTGGCCAACTAATATATATAGAAAAAATTAGCCGGGCATGGTGGCACATGCCTGTAGTCCCAGCTACTTGGGAGGCTGAGGCAGCAGGATTGCTTGAGCCCAGGAGTTTGAGGTTGCTGTGAGCTAGGCTGACGCCACGGCACTCACTCTAGCCTGGGCAATAAAGTGAGACTCTGTCTCAAAAANTCAAAAAAAAAAAAAAAAAAAAAAAAAAAGAAATGTATTTCATATTACTGTGTTCTCAAAACTTCTTTAAAAATAGGAAATGGTTTCACCCATAAAAAAGAATGAAATACTGTTATTTGCAGCTACATGGATGGAACCGAAGGCCATTATGTTAAGTGAAATAAACCAGGCACAGAAAGACAAATATTGCATGTTCTTACATGAGGGAGCTAAAAATTAAAACAGTTAAACTCACGAAGAGAGTAGAATGATAGTTACCAGAGGCTGGGAAGGGTAGCAGAGAGTGAGGAATAAAGTGGGGATAATGGGTACAAAAACACAGTTAGATAGAATAAATAAGATCGAGTATTTGATAGCACAACAGGGTTATTGTAGTCAACAGTAACTTACTGTATATTTAAAAATAACTAAAAGGGTGGAATTAGAATGTTCCTAACACAAAGAAATGATAAATGCTTCAGGTGATGGGTACCCCAGTTACCCTGACTTGATCATTACATGTTGAATGTATCAAAACATCACATATACCGCATAAATATACTCACTGCTATTGTGTACCCATAATAATTAAATAAAAAAAATAGTTTTTGTTTTAAATTCAATTTTTAATTTTGTTCAAGAACAAAATTGTTTTTTTTAAATCTTGCCACCCTAAATTCATTAAAAATAAATATTTGCCCAATTAATAAATGAATGAACAGGAGAAAAAGGAAGACTAGATCAAAGCACCCCGGATTTTTACTTGTAGTCCTAGAGATCCAGAGCTTCAAAAGAAAGGGGAAGCGTACTTGCTGAACACTGTAATAGAGAGCAACCCCCAGCCATAAGAGGTCACAGTTCTTATGCGAGGTCACACCCTTTGCATATTCTACTTACTGCACTGTATATTATAATTAATTAATAAGAGAAAGGGAAATGACTGTAAAACATATTTATTCTTTCAGGCCATGAGCTTTGGTGTGTGTCTAAAGATTGCTTGTCTTTAAAGGTATTGGAAATACACAAGAACTCATTATTTGTTAGGGTTCAGATTTGCTGCCTGACTTAAAAGCTAAACCCAGCATTTGTTGTAAACTCTTTGGCTTATTATTTCTGGTTATAAAATAGAATTTGACTGTGAAATCATCTATACAGCATTTATTATGGTGGTTAAATATTTACTAATCAATCCAAACCCATTTAAAAAGAGCACATGCAGGAATACAAGCCCGTACACATGCATGTATATGTATTAAAATGAAGTAAAATAAATGAAATTTCATTGTGAGTTCTTCTGATTTTTGATTACATGTTCTCTTCCTAGTTTGAAAATATTTTTGTTTTGTTTTTGTTTCCAAAATATAGCTGTGGTGAATACCACTGTAGAAGGTGAGACTGAAGCAAATGAAGTTCAAGGGTTTCTCTTTGGAAAACTAAAGTAAGTCTGAATTGAAATGAAATTGGTATTACTATACCGTTTTGTTTTTAAAGAAATTAATTTGATATGATGTTTTGCCATATGTTTCACCTTGTTTTTTTATATACATAAAATTGTTTTCATTTATTACAAAAGTAACACAGCTAATGTCAAAGAACTAAGAAAAGCAAAAATGCACAAAATTGGAAAATCACCACCACTAATTTCACAACAGAGAGATAACCATTGCTCTCATAATGTTTTTGGTATACAGTGTTTTTGTAGTCTTTCTGTGCATATTTTTATAGCAACAAATAAATGCGTATACAGCATATTGTTTTTGAAGCCATATTGCCCAACTGTTTTTTTCACATCCTGTAGAATATTACATCATTTACTGAGACAGTCCCATAGAATGGGACTTTAAATTATTTCCCTACTTTTTCATTGAGTTTTTTTGTGTACCAATTTGTATGCATCTCAGATTTTCCTTAGTGCAAATTGCAGAAAAAACCTGATAAATCAGGGTATATGTACTCTTGAAATTTTTGATACGTACTTTCAAATTTCCCTCATAAAATTGTACTAATATGTACACTCACCACCAGTATGTGAATGTATCCATTTACCAGAACTTTACTAACCACTGATACTATTTTTAAAATTTTTGTCAGTTTAATAGGCGAAATAGTATTTCTTTTTCTTTTAAATTTTGCATTTATTTCACTAGACTGAACTATTGGTAATTTATATTCAAGAACAATTAACTCTTGGCAGTTTATTATTCCAGGGATTAACTTTTTTCATGTTTATTGGCTTTTGAATTTCGTTTTGGGTAAATTGCTTATTCCTAACCTATGCTCATTTTTCATTTTTTTCTTGAAAAGAAGGGAAAATATTTATTTTCCTAAATTTCTGTCCCTCAGATTACCATTTCATATACATGTATAAGTAGTCTTTCAAATATTAAAGTTGTTACCCCTTTTTTTCCTGCTGTGCTGATTGAAGACAAGGAATAGCATGGTGAGTGCTCTCTGAATGCTCATAAATGGGGATGGCTGTAACTTCATGCGCATTTTCTCTTATTTACAAGAAGGGAAAGTTTGTGATTCCTTTTTGCAGGGAAGATTAATTAAAGGAATGTTTTTATTAACACCTCTAGTTGTTCTTCAGTATTACAATTATTTATGAAGGACTCTAAAGTTGGTTTTGTTGGTGATGAGTACATAACTACATAGATCAAGGGAAACATTTTTGGAGCTTATGCTAATTTATATAGATAACTGAATTATATTTTTGAAGTATATTGGCCAATATATTTTAGTGGCCTTAAAAAGTTAATACATCTTTCAAGAAGGATTTATTCTTAGTAAGGTATTTATTTAGTAGCTAACAATACATTTTTATCCCACTTTCAGCTGTAAGTGTATCCCACTTTTATCCCACTCTCAACATCTTGTAATTGATATGTCTTTTCTCTTTTAAATATAACTTTTTATAAGAATAGCATATCCTCCAAAAATCCCTTGGAACTCTGGGCTGTTCATTTTTTAAAAGAGGTAACACTCAAAGTTAGTTCTTTCACAGTCACTTAATTCATTGCTCATGTCAAAGTAAAAATCCTTTGCTTTAAGGTGTTGTATGAATAGTATATATGTTGCCAAATTATGTAAGAAATTTTAGTGGTGAAAATTATTATTAAGATTATCTTTAAATATGAAAAACAGTAAAATATTTCTTATAAATTTATTATCCTGTAACTTAAAATATTGAAAAAGGAAGAGTAAGAGTGAACTTCTTTTAGGAAGAGATTTTTTGTACTTTCACTATGAAAGCAATCTTAGACTTGATTTGTTTTCAAATATGGTCCCACATTGTAGTAAACTTGCAAGATATTGACACTGTAGGACATATATTTATTTTAAAAGGTGAAAGATTTATACGATTTGAAGAGAAATAATTTATACTTTGAAGTATACTTTAAACTATAAAATTATGCATTTCTGTATATGTTCTGTATTTTTTTCACTTTTTAAAATCTTCGTTTCTGTTGACTTTGAAAATACATGTTTTGTAAGTTGTGCTGATAGCTAGATAATTTTTTTTAAATCTGAAATGTCACTATGTCTTGATTTCTTAAGTGATAGAGGAAACAAATGATTTAGATTATATGTGTATAGTAAATGCCATTCTACTACATTATTATTTGGCTTTCTGTAAAAAATGTTTAGATATGTTTAACAATGGGCAAAATTATCTTACTGTGTTTTATAAGAATTAGAGATGGAATGTTTTAGAAACAGTAAATTCTAAGATTGTATAAAAACCATTTTTGTCTTTCTTTACAAAATATTTTTTAGTTTTAATTGTAAAAGAAATACTTGCAGTTTATAAAATGTTAAAAAGTATGTAGCAAAAAACTTATTATTCTGCCTTCATCCTTGCATTTCTTAAAGGTAATGTTAACAATTGAGAATATATCCCACCAGATTTTGTTATGTTTTATATATTTTGAAAAGGAAGCATATATATATATATATATATATATATCCCTTATTATTTTTAAGTTCTATGGATATAGCTGTATCACAGTTTATTATCTTGATAAACAATTAGTTTGTGCCTAATTATTCGGAAGGATTAATTTCAAAAATGTACTGTTTGTATACTGACTTGTGATAGATGATGATAATTAACATTACTTAATATTTTGATGCAGAGAAATATATCCAGCTCTTACAGATAATCTTACAGCATTCCAAAAATACCTGATTGAGAGTAACAAAGAAATGATGCCTCTGAAAGTCTGGGAATTACAAGGTATAGTATTTTGAGCTACTTTTACAAAGCATTTTGGTAACTGATATCTGTTTTGTTAAATAAGCCTTTATATAGTGTGATATAGATTATTTTATAAACAATTATTAATGATGTGAATAATATAAATTATTACATAACTCTTCGTAGGAACACAATTAAAGGATCATCTGAGAAGTTATTATTTTTATATTTGTAATACTTAAGATTGTATGAAGTATAGTTATTTGGCATTATGTAATCATTTAAAAATATACACTGATTTATCCTGTAGTTAGTCTCAAGTGTTAAATCACATTTCAGAGAATCTATAACATTGATTAAAAATCCTATTAGGTCAGGAAAAATTAGCACTAAATCTTAGTTTTCTTCTCTTTTAAATTTAGATCCTGTTAGACCATTGAATGTTTCACTAATAAATTGTTAATGAAAACATCAAATGAGAGGACATGTAGTTTTTACAAATTTAAACAGCTTCTGTGCTAACAACCTGCAAGCCAATATTTAGTGAACAAAATTTAGTTTGGATTGAATTAATTTTCCTTCATTATTTGTAATGATTTATTTGGTCATGAGGATATGTCATTTTTCTACATAATTTATAACTTTTATCACATCTCCTATCAACTTTTTTAATGTAACAGCTTTATTGAGATACAATTCAAATATTATTTAATTCACCCATTTATATTCTACCATTCAGTGATTTTTAGTTTATTTTCAGAGTTCTGCAACTGTTTACCACAGTCAATTTTAGAACATTTTCCTCAGCCCCAAAAGAAACTAGCACACTCATTAGCAGTCACTTCCCATTTCTCCCCAATTCACTAATTGTAGGCAACCGCCAATCTACGTTTTATTTTTAAAATAACAACTAAAAGGATATTTATCAGGAGACTCTTAATAGAATAACTTACATATAACATACAAATAATATTTTATATTTCATCTGGATTATAGTTTATAGGCCCTTTAAATGATCGTATTGACCCTCACAGTAAGATTCTGAAGTGGATGAGGTTAACCCCCCCATTTTATAAATAAACAAGTGAAACTTAGTAGTTTGATATGCCAATTACTATATAGCTAATAATAAAGATTTGGGGTTCCAAGTTATGTTCCTTATACCTTGTTACCATATGGTATCAGAGAGGACTTTATATATACTAAACAGATCTTTGAATATCACATTTTATAATTATAGCAGAATGTATATGACCCAGTTTATTAAGATTCTGTAACTTCTGCTATACTTTACCTGCCTAATACAAATGTTTTGTCAACTAATCACTGTATCATTACTTAAAAGAAAATCATTCAAGAGAATGAGATGTTTAAGAACATTGTTAGGATAAATTAACTATAATGAATCTACTTCTTTGAACTGATAAAATCTATTCTCCTGGGCCACTCTGTTGTACAGTTTCCTATTTATTATGTCTTTTTCCTCATCCAGACCTCATGCTGGCCCTCTTTCATTACACCACAGCCATTGTAGCTGTTCTTCTGTTTAACATAATAACACTAACTGAGGTAGTAGGCTCAAATCCATTCTCAACAAGGATGCTAGGATAATCTTTCTAAAATGAAAATCTGATTTTGTCCTTGTGTAAAGTCAGCCAGAATTTATCACTTATAACCCTGTTCAAATAATAGTCTAATATTAGAGTCCCCACAGGTAAATGTTGGCACACACAAACTAAGAAAGTTTAATAAAGGGACTGTTTACAAAGCCATAGGCACAGTTGACGGAAACAAACAAGGAATGGATTCTCCAATTCCAGTACTACTGTGTTTCCCCGAAAATAAGACAAGGTCTTAAATTTATTTTTCCTCAAGACACCCCAGGGCTTATTTTCAGAGAATGTGTTATTTTCCTCTCAACGCCTCGGCTTGCAGTATGCACAGGATGGCTGGGACCAGACAGGGGGAGCCGACCTTGGTGGTGGTGCTGCCTGCACTTTTCCAGTCACCTCTGGGATAGTAGCTGTCAGGATGGGGCAAATGAGAAGGGCTGCTCATCATCTTTACCACTCTGTGACAAAATGCATGGATTGCGCAAATACACTGCGTAGCCACGCCCATCACTAGGTCTTATTTTCGGGGTAGGGCTTATCTTGCACAAATGCTTAAAAATCCTGCTAGGTTTTTTCTTAAACTAAGAATAGACCACATGGAAGTGACACACCCAGTATTAGTATTTGGAAGAAGTTTGAGATTTAAAGTCTCAAATTGGATAATTGTATACTTTTGAATACTTGTGACCATGTATGATTTCCCTGCTCCTTTTATATTTTGCAGGTTGATCAAGATACAAACAAACCCAGTGAAGGACTTAGTTTTAGATACCCAAAGCTAGAGTTTATTCTACAGTAATACACTTTTTACTGTCATTCTCTCAAGAGTATAAAGCAAAGTTTTGCAGAAGCTATGTGACATGTCTTATTACAACAGATTAAATGTAAAATAAGATATGAGAATAGAGACTTTATCAAGCCAGATATGAAGATTGGCAAAAATGTAAAACAATTCCACCATTCTCACTAATTTGTTTTAAATAAAAATATGTATTTATGTTAACAAAAAGAAATCCTGCTAGGGCTTATGTTATGGATAGGTCTTATTTTCAGGGAAACACAGTAGTAACTAGAGGGAAACCTTTACCATCCCTAATCTTGAGGGAGCAAGAGGAGGGAGTGTTACCGAAACTTGGACAGACTCTATGGAGAGGCCTGCTTGACAGAGCAGTAGCCCCTCGTGTAGGGACACGGCTCTCCCACTGTGATTTAAGAAAAATCAAGCTGGGTAGAACTATCCAATCCTTCCTTTTTTCTTACTTGCTGATCTCATGTCAGTGACTAGGACTGTCTGAATCTAACCCAGACATGTGAGGTCAGGGAAACAGTTGATGCAATTCATATAGGTCAGCCTTTTAGGGCCCAGAGCAGAATACAGTGGGCTGGGGCTGGAGGGCAAACCAAATATCTAGCTCAGTCCTCTTATCTGAGCCCAAAGCAAATACTTCGGCAGAGACTTTAATGTCTAGCCAAGTCATTTGCATCAGTCCTTTTCACTATAGGACTGATTTCATGTGCATCAATTAAAATTGTTAAATCTAGACTTCTTAGCATGGTTCGTGAAGCTCTTCTCTAATCTTTTACTTCCTTCTTCGGCTCATACACCAATACTCCCCTATGTGAATCCTTCTGTCAGTTTGACAGATTATGCTTTCTCCATAACTTTCCACAGGGTCATTTGCTCATTCTATTATTCATTAATTTACACTACATATTTATTGAATACCTACTGTGTTTGACTTTCAGGATACAATGATGAGAAAACCTGATAAGTTCCATACCCTTTGCAGCCTAAATTCTAGTAGGTAAGATAGATAGCAAACAAGAAAAAAGTTAAATTATTATGAATTGTGTTAAGTGCTAGAAAGAAAATAAAAACTACTGTGATAGAGGATATCATGGAAGCTAAATTAGGTAGGAGGTCAGGGAAGACATCTCAGAGGAGATTCCTCCTGAATAGGAAGCTACCTCTTCCCTCAGGGATTAACACATTTACATTTATACACCTTCTTGGGACAAAGGTGGATTTCTTATCCATTAAGACTCAGTTCTGACATCTCCTTTTTATGGAAACTTCCTTAACTTTCTGTCACTATTACAGGTACTGTGTCTCTGCTACTGTAACATTTGTATGTATCCTTGTCATTACAGCATCTATCTTGCTTAGCAATATAGGTAGATATTATTTGTTATAAAGATTATTTTGAGGTTCTAACATAATGCTTCACATAGATTAAGAACCCAATAAATGATTCTTTATGAAGGAGGAAAGAAAAATGGGGGTGGGGATGACATCTTTAATGGGAATTCAGCTAGAAATGATGAGCTGGTAATTATAAGTAAAGCAATCTAGAGATCTTAGCCAGATCAGGGAGAAATAATTTTATTGAGCCAGATAGAAAAGAGCCTTAGGGTACAAAGAAGTTGGTTAAGACAGTAAGGAGCAAACACAGTTTAGACAAGTCACAAAACAATGAATAGGAGCCCAGGTAAAGAAATAAATTTAAACAAAAGGCCAGTAATCCCTATTGAGATCATTTTGATGACCTCTGGAATTTTATTTTAAACAGACTTCCATCTACATCCTTAAATCTTCTTTTCATTAAGGTAGAGTATAAACAAATAAATATTTATAAGTTCACTTGTATTTATACCCTCTCCCTCTAAAGATTACTTTCCTCCCATAAATTAAGTCTGACTTTCCCTGAAATTCTTTCCCATGAAGGATTAGTTATTCCCATGTTCCCTACAAACCTTAGATCTGGTTGGAATGAAGTTTGTAGTGAGGATTATTGTCTGCCTCTTTCTTTCTGACACCTCTTCCATGACATTTCTATTTTTTCTGTGATTTCTTTGTCATCCAACTATGCCATTCTCTATTATTCTCCTCACCATCACTTTTCATCTGCCAGGTTATTGTCTCACATTCATCAGGGAATCTATAACTCCAGCACCTCAAATCTGTCATTCTACAGTACTTCAGAATGAATGTGGGCTCCAGCCATGCAAGTCATTAACCTTGGCTCCTTTCTAGGACCTTAATCTGCATTTATTTTAGCATCCCCTTTACATGAGTATACTTTGGGCTTTATAATCAATAAAAACTTTTCCAGCTCTAAAATCTAAAACCTCTAGTATTTCAGGTTGAGAGCAACTCTTTTTTTTTTTTTTTTTTTTGAGACAGAGTTTCACTTTGTTGCCCAGGCTAGAGTGAGTGCCATGGCGTCAGCCTAGCTCACAGCAACCTCAAAGTCCTGGGCTCAAGCAATCCTGCTGCCTCAGCCTCCCAAGTAGCTGGGACTACAGGCATGTGCCACCATGCCCGGCTAATTTTTTTTCTATATATATTTTAGTTGGCCAATTAATTTCTTTCTATTTATAGTAGAGATGGGGTCTCGCTCTTGCTCAGGCTGGTCTCGACCTCCTGAGCTCAAACGATCTGCCCACCTCGGCCTCCCAGAGAGCTAGGATTACAGGCTTGAGCCACCGTGCGCGGCCGAGAGCAACTCTTAGACTTCTGGCTCACCCATTTCCTTACTCTCACTAATCTTTGTTCCAATGTATTGATTTCTTCTGGTTTCGTTCCTTGTCCTAATTCAGTTTATATACCCAAATCCATAATTTTAGATGCCCTGTTTCCAATATTCTCAATCTCTATCTTAGATCCTTCTGTGTGTCTCTATCTTAGCATTTATTTTTTCTTGTATTATAATTTTTCTTGTATTAAAATTGTTTTAAGCCTGCTTCAGAATGTTCTCCAAGGGGCTCTTGCATAATTTAGAAAATTGTAAATGATGGGATGTTTTGAAGTCTTAAAGAAGACTATGCATAGTCAGCTTAGTTTTAATTGCCTCCCTGATGTTTTTGTAAGATATATTTGAATGAACTAGAAACAGGAAATCTAGTTAGACATTAATGAAATAGTGTAATGAGATTGAACTATGACTGTGGTAGAAGACAGAAAGGAAGGCTTGGATCGGTAGGTATTTAGGAGGTGAAAAGGAGTTAAAGATGATTCTAATATTTCAAGCTGTGAACCTGAGTTGAGAGATTATAAAACATCTAAGTGGGTTTGGGGGGTTGAATACAGGGCCCCAAAATAATGAGACCTGTGTTTAAAAAGTGAGTGATTTAAAGGGATTGTGAGATACCTAGATGATTAGGTCAAGTGATAAGGTGAATATACTGTCTTAAGCTGAAAGGAGAGGATTTAAAAAGTTGAAAATCTTAGCATAAAGATTTTTAAACATGAGGTACTAAGGGTACAGAATGACAAAACTGGTATACCAGGAAGAGTGCCTGGATGCTCATCCACATGTAGAAAGTAGAACCCATGAAGAAGACATGGTGGAATTATGAGAGATGGAGAATAAATTATAAAAGCTGACAGAAATAAGATTTTTAAGAAAGAGAAAGTTATCATTACTTTTTATTTGCAGGAAGTGATCCTATTGCAAAAAATTCCTAGTAAGATAAGACCTGAAAAGTGTTGGTTGTGTTTGGCAATTAGGAGACATTAGTGAGCACTGCAGTATTGGGGGCTGGAACCACATTGAGGTAGATTGTGGACATTCCATTTGAAGTTAACTCAGCTAATATGTGATAGAGCTAGAATTTGAAGCCTAGTCTATTAGACTCTATCATTGCATGGAAGGCTACCTTAAGATCATCATTGCATAGGCTTTGACTCTAGGTGGATTCTTCATTTCACACTGAAAACATGGGAACAACACTAGCTTTGTTATGCTAAACTGGCTATTTTACTAGTATTTGATAAACTAGAATTCCACCTCTAGTGAAATGCTAGAGAAACAACATGCTTCACTATTAGGTAATGAAAGAATTCAGTTTTAAATCTTTTCTGACTTGACAGAGTAATGAGACTAAGCTTACTTCTTCTTGACATATTTGAGACTGACTACTGACTACAGTTAGCCACACACCTTTTTCTTTCTATAGAACAGTTATTTCAGTTCTATAAAATATATAATACTAAGTATTGGGCTTTATTTTTATTTCAGCATAAAGGTAAAACAATGTTGAAAGAGAAAGTGAATGTTTCTATTTACAGAGTTAAACATATTGGGTTTTTCTTAAAGTTCTTTCAGAATTGGCTCTTTGAAGCTCTTTTTTTCCTTCTCTTTGGTATTCTTATCAAAGCTATTTGTTTCATTTAAGTATAGAAAAAATAGCTTTGTGTCAGCATTTCTTTTTGTTATTTCTCTCTTTTGAAATTATACTGTAATTTGGGGAAGTCAAATAATAGGCATTAAATGATAACTACTCATTCATAAAAATGTAAAGCTTACTTTAATTGGATATAAGTGATAGCTTTCCATTTAAAACTTTTTCAAAATGCTGAATATAACAGTGTTAACCATGTTTATATATGAAAATATGGGAGAAGGATTGAGTCAGTTATTTAAAGTACTTAGAAATGTCTAAGAACTTTATAGAGGTCTAATATTATTGATATTGCCTAATGATATTTTTTCTTTCCAGATCTTAGTTTTCAAGCAGCTTCTCAAATAATGTCCACTCCAGTTTATGATGCCATTAAATTAATGAAAGACATTTCACAGAACTTTCCCATTAAAGCCAGGTATATTACAGTTTATTGGTTTCATTGTAGCCAGACCTCTTTCTATTAAATGAATTGTATGAAAATAGCTGTTTTAATTTAACACAGAGATGTCAATTAATTCTAGTATATATAGCTTTTACAAAATTAGGGCCTCTCTTCATTGTATTTGTTGGGTTTTTTTTAATAAGTACAAAATATTGGCTTGTGCATGTATTTGTGTATACTCTACAAGGTAGAACTCTTGAGTTATAGGCAAATGGAAAGGAAAAAATTCTATAAAAATTTTGTAAACATACATAATAATCTAAGAAAAAACTTATTTAAACAATAAATAAAGGAGTATTTTTTATCATTCCCTTCTGGAGAATGATGAAAAGCATTGTTCTAAATAAGAGATCTATGCCCAAAATACTGTCAAATCACATTCTTGCCCTTTCAGATAATCTGTATGTATAGCTACACTGCTGTTAATTAATGGTAGCTTTTGAAATCATTAGATAAATACAAATAAAGTAAAATAATTTTAATTTAGTTTTAGACAGTAGTTTTAGTCTACGTGTCTACATAGTTTTAGACAGTTTGATTAGCTCTATTGATGTTAAGTCAGTGTAACTGTTCAGGGGTTCCGATACTATTAATCTGTGGTCATTATAAAGAAAAATTTGCAGAATACACTAACATTGCTTAATGCTAAATGGTAGGTTTGAGCATGTCTCTAAAGCTACTTGGTAGACAATCAGTAAATATTGGTTGAAATGAAATAATTGCTAAATGAATGAAAAATTTGCATTAAATTTTCAGCTGTAATTTCTCTCAATGCTGCAAACCTTTAGGAGATAATACACATTTATTTTAGGCTGTCTCAAGATACACCTTTCTACCTGAGTTTTTCTTAAAGTAGAACTTTGCATTAACAATCTTAATTTTTAAATCATTTTCTTTTATTCATAAAACTGATAGATTTGTAAATAATGTATTCTTCAGAGTTATCAAGTTGAATATATCATAGGAATTGCATTAAAAACATTTCTGCTGTCTTTAAATTATAAGAGAATTATAAAGTCTTCAGGAGTGTTAATGTAAAGTCAGTAATATTGTCAGTATTTCAGAACTTCTATACTCTGGTAAGATCCAAGGTTAACCAAAATTCTTTATTTGCAAATATTCTGACGATAGCTTATTTGCATTCACATAAACAATGACATTGGTAATTATATACAAAATTTCACAAAATAGTTTTTTCAATCAAGTATTAATATTTTTGAAAAGTATCTAGTAGTAAACAAGATTTGACAATACCTACTGCATACAGTTAGTGAACATGGAATATTGAGAGTCTTGATTCCACCTGAATCAAATACTTTTGTTAAATGAAAGCCATAGTACCATTGTCAAATTAAGCCATATGGAAATATATACTTTTCAGTAATAAAGCATTTGGAGTTTGTAGTTTCTTATCTAGAGTATTACATTACATTGAATTATAGATTAGTCCTAAACATTTAAGGAAAAATGAATTATATCTGTATTTTTCCAGATCTCTAACCAGAATTGCTGTAAATCAACATATGCGGGAGGAAATACAGGAAAATCAAAAGGTTTGTTTGAATTCATTTTTTTAAATTTTTTTATTTCAGCATATTATGGGGGTACAAATGTTTAGGTTACGTATATTGCCCTTACCCCACCTGAGTCAGAGCTTCAATCATGTCCATACCCCAGACGGTGTGCACTGCACCCATTAGGTGTGTATATGCATATACTCTCCTCTCCTCCCCACTCCCACCTCCCCGACACCCAATGAATGTTAATATTATATGTGAACTTAAGTGTTGATCAGTTAAAAACAATTTGATGGTGAGTACAAACGGTGCTTGTTTTTCCATTCTTGGGATACTTAGTAGAATGGGTTCCAGTTCTACCCTCTTGTATTGATGGTGAATACATGTGGTGCTTGTTTTACTATTCTTGGGATATTTCACTTAGTAGAATGGGTTCCAGCTCTATCCAGGATAATGCATGCTATATCACCATTGTTTTTATGACTGAGTAGAACTTCATGGTATACATATACCACATTTTATTAATCCACTCATATATTGATTAGCACTTGGGTTGTTTCCACATCTTTGCAATTGTGAATTGTGCTGCTATAAACATTCGATTGTAGATGTCTTTTTTGTAGAATGTCTTTTGTTCTTTTGGGTAGATGCCCAGTAGCGGGATTGCTGGATCAAATGGTAGTTCTACTTTTATCTCTTTGAGATATCTCTATATTGCTTTCCACAGAGGTTGAACTAGTTTGCAGTCCCACCAGCAGTGTAGGAGTGTTCCTGTCTCTCCACAACCATGCCAACATTTATTGTTTGGGGACTTTTTGACAAAGGCCATTCTCACTGGAGATAAATGATATCTCATTGTGGTTTTGATTTGCATTTCCCTGATGGTTAGAGATGTCAAGCATTTTTTCATGTTTGTTAGCCATTAGTCTATTTTCTTTTAAAATTTTCTTTTCTGTTCATGTCCTTTGCCCACTTTTTGATAGGGTTGTTTGATTTTTTCTTGCTGATTTTCCCAAGTTCTATATAAATTCTAGTTATCAGCCTTTATAAGATGTGTAACATGTGAATTTTTTCTCCCATTCTGTAGGTTGTCTGTTTGCTCTCATGATAGTTTCCTTGGCTGTGCAGAAGTTTTTTAATTTGATCAGGTCCCATTTATTTATTTTTATTGTTGCTGTGATTGCCTTTGGGGTCTTCTTCATAAATTCTTTGCTTAGGCCAATGTCTGTAACAGTTTTCCAACATTTTCTTCTAGAATTCTTATAGTTTCACCCCTTAGGTTTAAGTCTGTTATCTGAATTCATTTTTTAAAAAATTTATCCCAGTAATAGTACTATTTGTGAGTTTAGATCTTTCATTTTCATATAAAAAGAAAATGATAATTTGTGCTTTTTTATTATTAAAATATTTTATGTTCTTCTGTTCTTATCTTGTCTACTAGATGTAGCATATAGTCTATGATTCTAGCTAATCTTTCGAGACATATCTTCTATTTATTTTATCCTGTATTCCAGACTTTCTGCCCATGTAGTATGGTTTTCTTCACAGAATGAAGAATAAAGGCTGTGAGTTAATTATTCTGTTTCTCATAATTAGTTTTGCTGAAAAGCTTGTAAGGATTGAATCATTGTTAGACCATTGGAACATTACTAAAATCCTATAGCAGAACACAATTGGTCAATACTTTGATAAGATGCTGCCAGATGGTCTCTTAAATAACATGTAGACCTCGATTGATCCTGTGTTAATACTTATACCACTGTCTGGCTTCATTACATAGGACTGGTTTGACTTTAAGTAATATCAGACACACAGCAGTAGGAGTTTATTTTTCTTATATAAAAATAAGTTTCAAGGTAGCTATCTATGGATTTTATGGTTCTACTGCTCCATGGTGTCAGAGAATATAGGCGTGGAAACATTTTGGCCTTTCTTTTATGATTACAAAATAGCAGGCATACCTCTAGACTTCTTATCTGTATTTAGAGCCTTAAAGAGGCCAGAAGGATGGTACCAACCACATTCATCCTAACTAAACCTTTCCTGAAACACGTCTACATAATTTGCCTTCTATTCTCATTGGCCAGGATTTGTCCTGTGGACATCCCTAGCTGCAATGGAGGCTAGAAAAGCTAGTGTTTATTTTTGTGATAATCAAAATAAGCAGAAGAGAAGTGGGCTAGGTATGGTAGTAGGTTAGCAGCCAGTAGTTCTTGTGACACTGAGACAGGGTAAGCTATCAATAAATGTCAGCTATTTTGATGATGATAATCAACTGCAATAATGATAATGAAGAAGATGCATAGTTCATTGAAGCATAGGTGTTAAGAACCACAATACATCATTACTACCTGAGACATTCTTTGTCTCGTTGACCACCTTACAAATTCTTGTTTATCCTTCAATACTAAGTTGTGTTATTTGTCCTTTCCTTAATTACTTTTAATGACTTCTAATTACTTTTACCATTCTTCAAGCAGAATGGATTGTTTCCTTATGACAATCCCTTTATTTGTTTGTATAATGCTACCTGCAATAAGAAGGAGAAGAAGGTAGAAAAGAAGAGGGAGGAAAAAGAAATGAATGTCAGGGTGTCAGTAGCTGTACACAATCAAGTTTTCCTTTTTGTCGTTCATTTAACAGTCCAAAGTGAGTGTTTCACTTTAGGAACCTTCAGACATCTTTATAAGTCATTTTACCACTATAAATCTTAACCAGTCTTCTGACAGCCAAGCAGTTGGGATTTCTTTAGCTTCACGTAATAGCCCAGTCTTTGGGTTGTTAAAGAGATATATTGGAATAAACGGTTAACTTTTTTTTTAAAGGAGATTATATTTCTCTGTGAGGATTTGCATTTGTTTTTTGCATCATAAACAATAGTATAAAGTTAAGCCCCAAAACCATGTGAAGAGAATTCTGAGGCCATGAATTCATATGGAAGACTTAGTCTTCCTCCACCAAAAATCAAGGTGAGATAGACAAGTTTCTGTGCTGTTTCTGCAGGGCTTTTTGTTTTTGTTGTTTTAGAGACAGGGTG
This sequence comes from Mirza zaza, assembly GCA_008750895.1. NCBI lineage: Eukaryota > Metazoa > Chordata > Mammalia > Primates > Cheirogaleidae > Mirza > Mirza zaza. Next base: position 68,286 of record VSMD01034652.1, read on the forward strand.
TTATTCTGTCACCCAGGCTGGTCTGTAGTGGCATGTTCATCACTTACTGTGGCCTTGAACTCCAGGCTCAAGGGATCTTCTTGCCTCATCCTCCTAAGTAGCTGGGGACTACAGCCACATATCGTCACACTTAGCTATTTTTTTTTTTCATTTTAAAAAATTTTCTTTAGAGATGAGGGTGTCGTAATGTTTTCCAGGCCAGTCTCAAACTCCTGGCCTCAAGTGATCCTCCTGCCTCAGCCGTAAGAATTATAGGCAGGAGCCATCATGCCCAGTTTGTTTTCTAATTCACCTTTTCACTATTAGTATGGCACTTCTTTACGTGTGTGCACAGGGATCTTTGGCCCTGTACCCTGTCCTGTGTGGGTCCAAGGCTTTGTCTCCTGTTCTGAGATTGTCCCTTGAAAGCCAAGCATTAGGCCACCTAAGAAGCTCTAAGTTTCCTCAGGGCAGGGATCTCTGTATTCATATTCCAACTTCTGTCTGCCCTCAGATGAATTCTTTACTTTCTTGGAACTTGAGCCACATTTAGGGGACATTATTAATATTTTAATCTAGAATTTTGGTGCTTTTCTTTTATTAAGAGGATTTTAGGATCTTTGGTTTATCATATTGCTAGAAATTGAATTCTTACCCCTTATTTAAGAAATACCTTAAATCTTACACTCAGGCTAACTTGCTAGGATTTAAGACTAGCCAACTGGAATGGAGGGAAGAGAAGAACTTGAGAACACCCATCTCCAACAGACATATCTCTTCTCTCTGCAAGTGTTTCAGCAGTCAGGTTCACCCTGTTCAATCTATTACCTATTTTTTAAGCATCTTCTCTGTTCAAGGCACTGGGCCTGACATAAAATAGTCTTGAGGGAGTTAGCAATTTGTATGGGTTTCTATGTTTGATGGACTTTCTACTTAAAACTGAGATGCACTAAAACAGACATGAATGAATTTCTGGATAGAGCTTGAGTCAGTGCAATTTGGGGGGTAAACAGCAGGCAATATGAATTCTCTTGAAATTTTTAGATTGTGCAGTTGGAATGCAGATTTCTTTGAATAAGTTAACTATTTCATGGAAAGGCACAGAAGTAGCTAAAAACAAGTCAAAATTTTACCCGTAAACCTTCTCACGTTAGTTTAATCTCTTGCCAGCACTTCGTATAAAGCAAGTGGAAATTCTTTCTGTCCTATTACAAATTTAGTTCCTTCTCTACCTTCTCTGTATGTAGCTTACCTGTCATGTTGAATGATAATCATATAAAAAATTCATATTTGTCAAGGTTTCTCTAAATCTCTTTGAATTAGTTGCATTTCCAGAATTATGTATATAAATCTCCATCATGTCACTTATCATATGATGCCATTGAAATGCACTAGTTATCACTTACTTTTCCTTCTAAACTGTCTTGTCTACCCTGATAATAGTAATAAATAAGCTTTCAATTGTGAGTGCTTTATATGTGACTAGCCATAGCTGTATATTACCTTTAAACTACAACAAATGGGCCTGGGTGGAAAAAATGGCAGAGTAGAGGTAACTCTCCGGACTTCTGCTCCCAGAGAAGGAGACACAGATCTTGGTCTCCTACGTGCGCGAGTGGATCTCCCCACTACAAGGACAGCGTTGAGAATCCGCAGAGGTTCAGCGAGGGACTCTCATAAAAGGATAAACAAAGTGATCGGGAAATGAGAGCACATTCTCTGGAGAGTGCAAACAATAGGGCGAGGGAGGGCGCTGGCCCGCCGGGCCAGGTGGTGAACTGGGATCAGACCCACAAGAGAACTCCTTGCTTCCCCATTGACCTCCACGCTTCCCCATTGACCTCCACACCCAGCCAGCCAGAGACCTATCTGAAACTGGTTCGAAATCACAGCAGAAGAAGAGGGTGCTGGAGGATGTGATTGATGGTGAAAGGTGGCGGCATGATACCCCCTGAGGCCCGTGCTAGGATGGCTCCAAGACTGGAGGAAACTGATATGTGCAGACGGGGGAGGTGGTTACAGGTCTCGCCTCTGGTAACCAGGGAGACTAAGCGGGGGCTCTAAGTTGGAACTGCCCCGGGCGAATAAAACCGCACAGGGCGGGTCAGTAAAAGCATGGGCTCTGTCTGAACAGGCGGGCGGGCAGGCAGCGTGGAGTAACCTGCGGGGTGTCCTATTGACCCAGGCCCCCAACCCGGCACCGGCTGCACCCTAATCATTCGCCCCTAGTACTGGTGCCCTACGAGTGGGCTAGCGATTGCCACTGAGGGGGTCCACAGCCCAGCCGTCAGCAGCCAAGCCCCCTGTCCCTGCCCAGACTAAGGTCTCTCCTGGCAAATCCCGCCCCTACACAATCTGTGATTGGCTTGTCAGGCCTGGCTCCATCAAGGATCTACTGAGAAGTCTAGCAGCCAAGGGGAGTTACAGCCACTGGGGTACAGGGCGTGCAGGGCAGACTGGGGAGATATGGCCTCCCCTCAGCCCTCATCTCTCTTGCCCAAAGTGGTAGGCTCCAACCCTGGAGGCGGGCAAGACAAAAAAACCCACTTTCCCAAAAGCTACCCCTGTCAGGGGAACCTTCCAAGTGTGGTGGAAGAGCTCTCCTCAGTGGTTGATCAAGAAACTACAAAAAGTAGACGACTAAGGTCTAGCAATTGACCCAGATGGGGAGGACCCAACGCAATTCAAAAAATCAAGCCGAAAATACTCCCCCTAGGAAATACACCAGCTCTCAAGAAATGGAGCCTGAACAAACCCAAAACACTAAAATGACAGAAGAAGAATTCCAAAATTGGATTGTTAAAAAGCTCAATGAAATGCAAGAAAAAATGGATAACCAACACAAAGAAACTACAAAGAAGATACAAGAATTGGAAGAAAGATTCACTAAGGAGATCGACATCTTGAAGAAGAATCAATCAGACATCCTCGATATGAAGAATTTATTAAGGGAAATTCAAAACACAGTGGAAAGCCTCAAAAATAGGGTGGACCAAACAGAAGAAAGAATCTCAGAGCTGGAAGACAACTCATTCAAATCAAATAAGTTAATCACAGAGCTAGAGCAGAAAAATAAGAGACATGAGCAAAGCTTACAAGAATTGTGGGATTATACGAAGAAAACTGCGGGTCCACTGGATTCCGGAGAA